>JANHGN010020562.1:0-26486 GCA_024605025.1 Megaceryle maxima | reverse complement strand
TGGGCAGGAAGGAGACTCCAGTACAAGTGGGAGGTCGCAGCCAGCGCCTGGACCCTTCTCCCGGTGTAAAGGTGAGTTCATAAACAAGTTTCGGTAACGACCCACGGAGGTGACTGGGGGGAGTGTGTGTGTGTGTGGGGGCGCTGTAAAAGTGAGCCAGCCTTGGATCCTCTTAAGGTCAACCTACAATTTTGTCTCGGTGTTTGTCCACAATTGTTCTGATTGTGCATAAGGGAGAGGGCACAGCCCCAACCTTTACAGACTACTTCCACAGCCAGCATTAAATTGGCAAGTAAAAAAGCAATAGCATGTTTAATACACACGAACGGGGAAGATCTAAGTGAGCAGACATGATTCTTGAACAGTACAAAGGATGCTGGAGTAGCCAAGTGGGTAAGAAGATGGGCAGAGCTTTTAAACAAGGTAGAGGTGCAAAGTGTCGCACAGCTCAGGTAGTGCGAAGAACATGTTCTCTATCACTTTACAGGTATGTAAAAGTCTGGAATCCCCAGTTCCAATCCAAACCCTGCAAAGACAATTCTTCCTAAGGCCGTGTCTACACTGTAGTAGAACAGTTCTATGTGACAATGACCGAGCTAGCTCCCCGTGATTCTGCCTAACACCCAGAAGCAATTAGAAATAACACCACGAGTACGCTGCTTCATACAAATAAACACATCCAGCTTCCCAGAAGAACTGATCAGCTTGAGCTGAGTGCCAAATAGCAAATAGAACACTTAGAATCCAATCTAGCTTGTTTGGAACTAGCTCAGGTTCATGAAGCCAGTTAAATGAACGTAAAGCTAGCACAAGGGGTCCCCAGGGGAAAAAAAAAAAAGTAATAACACGCCAACACCAGCTACTTTTCTTAAACTTATCGTAACATTACAAAGAAACTGCTTTCAATGGGATACCTGATATGCTTCAAATATGACTAATATCAATACAACCATATTTTTCACAGAGTTTTTATTTGTCTGCTTCCTTTCTTGGATAGATGCAGTATACACAGCAGATGGTTTTTACGTTGATGTATTCAAACATTAGCTCTGAGTCGAGATACAAAATTCAGTGAGCCTCTTTCCTTCCGCACAGAGGTTAGTTTCTTATTCCCATGAAAAACTACCCCATCAAAATCCCTCTGTACTATAAGACTCCTGGAAGCAGAGTGTTAAAACCTACTTCAGATATACGTGATTTCATAGTACAGAAAATATATTACCTTTACAAGAAAGAGTTTTATAAGAATTCCCTCAAAAAAGTAAACATTCATTTAAGCTTCCACTCTTTATCAACCTCCCAAAATCAACTGTAGTCAAAGACATCTATGGCTACCTGCGCCTTCTGGACATAAAACCATTTTAGAAGAGCACCATCATAACAGTAAAACTCAATCAATCCTTTAGCTGTCATAAATATACTTATTTTGTAATTAAAAATACCAGAATCTTACATTTCTCAATTAGTTTGTCAACTAGAATTATATATAAGCATATAAAGCCATATAGGACTCTCTAGCACAGAAAATCCACAAAGCCCTTACTGTCCATTGTAAGCAAAGTCAAATCACATTTTTTTCACAAAACATAATATTCCTGACTCACACACAAAAAAAAAATGTTTAGCTTGGCAATAACTGTGGTAAAAGAAAGGAAAATAGACAAGTTTAAATGTAAAATCTGTTTAAAGCGAGACATCCTAAACTACGTCTGTCCAATGAACAGAATCAATGTATGTTCTCACAGAAAGAAGTGTACAGTGTTTCACAGGAATTATTCAGCATTGCAAAAAATAGCAATCACGTGCTCCATCTCATTTTTGTTAAATCACAAGTATTAATAATTTAAATAATTTATCATCCAGATTTTAAACCCCCAAGATATTCAACATTAAAAATTCACAGGTTAGTTTTAAAATTCTCTTCCCAATCTTAATGTGTATAGTAAAAGGTACTTCTGAGGCACCACTGAAAAACACAAGCAGAAATTCATTGTTTTACATAAAACCACAAACATTCCAGAAATGGTTGGCATATTCAGAGTTCAAAATCTCAGTGTTCGCCCAAAAGGAAAGAGCTGATGATTTGATTTGCTGTATTTTGTAAATGTTAGTATATAGTCAGTGTTAATATACAAAACTTGGCACTAGAACTGCCTCTTTCAGAGCCATGCAGTCTTTGCATGCACTGTAACCTACAGTCAAACATCATTTCCAACTGTACTGGAGATTTTCTATTATTAGATATCTGACTTTTCTATTAAAAATAAACATATGCTGGATTTCTGTTTTAAAAAGCCCATCTTCTCCCACAACTTGAAAAATAATTATCAAAAAGGAACAAACAGCAAAAATAGAAGAAATAAACACATTGTGCTAGTTATTAAGCTCTTAACATGTGACAGCCACAGTCTGAGGAACGTTACAAAAATTACTATATACATATTTTATATAGAAGAAAATGACTGTATCTGGCTTTGCATTTTATTTCCACCACTTCTGCATCTCGCTGCACCTCACACAAACCCATTTTCAAACGTATTATTGTGCAACAGTCTTTTCTATTTGGTCTGGCAGCAGAATTACGACACCACTTTCACCTATAGGCATTTAAAAGTTAAGCCTCAGTTTCTTGGATAAAACATAGCATATTTAGAAGTTCGAAAGCCAAGCAGGTCTCTCATTTCATTTCGGAATTTTGACAAGTCTTGACGCAGTTCATTGAGGTTTTCCACAGTTGCCTGATCTGTGCTTTGCATCTTCTGTCTCATGGAAGTTAAGTAACGATGGACTAAGCAACACATCACCTTTTGGTAATTCTCATCTCTCTTTTGTTTCAAATTTCTCCATTCCTTTAAACAAACAGCACATTTACTATGGAAAAGTGATTTTTAAGCCCTAAAGCCAGTATACAATCATGCAGAGAAAAACAGAAACAAAATAAAGCTATTTTATAGGTATGTCCTGAAGTGCACAAATATGCAAATGCATGTAAATTACCAGCAAAATTTGAATTGTTATAACCTGCTGTACCAGCAAACCTGGAAGATTTTAATCTGGCTTTGTACTTGTCTATGAACAATTACAGGTTCCATAATCCTGAATGTTTTTCAGTACACATGCCATAAAGTCTTCGAATTTATTTTAATGCTATTTTTGTCAGCAAGAAAATATATAATTAGTATGCAAACTTACAGGAAAAATAAAAATCTGTCCCTCCAGCAATGAGAGGCTTTCAGTGGTCCTTCTTGGTTGTTTTTTTTTTGACACTCCTGTAATATGCCTAAAGCTCATTACCTTCCCCAAAGAATACTCTTACCTTCCCCAAAGAATACTCTAACCTCACCATTTTTGAGATTAGCACCTATTTCCTTGAGGTTTCTCTGAGTTTTTAATCAATCAAAGCTTTTTTCCAGGCTGTTTCTAGGGGGAATTTGGGGTTGGTGGGAGGGAGGTTGAAATTCACGAAACTGAAAGTTAATAGAATCTTCCTTAAGTAGAAAGAAGACTGACTGACTTATTCTGGATGTAACAAGCATTATTCTATAGTTCCTATTTATCTTAGCCGCACTCACCATGGGACAGGCAGCTTCATGAAGCAATTTGCTGATTCATTTTTCAAGCACCACCTTTCCAGCTTCAGAGCCTACAGCATTCCCATAATTTCTTACCTTTAGGCTGTTCTGACGTTTCACTTTGCCACTTGATGTATGAGAGCAGATCCATTTACTGAGACTGTTGAGAAGGTAACAGATAGTCTTGGGAGAGGGAATAACATTGAAAGGTGGAGGTAGTGTGCATTTGTCATCAAAGTAGCTAAGCCAAAGCTTGGCACGAGCAAACTTCCATTCCTTATCTTCATGATTCTAAAGCATCAGAAACATTAACAGACATCAGAAGCAAAAATACTAACAGGTTATTTTTAAAGTTTTATTTTCTCATACCTGAAAAACTGTTACTTAACTATGATCCTATATTATTTTAATAATACATATTATATAGTATTTTAATAAATTTGTTTTAATATACTAACATGAAATACTGTTTTTTAACCCCACATCTCTTCAATTCACTATAAACTCCAGAGTACATATAAAATTCAGCTGTGAAGGTATAAACCCCCTATCAAATGCCCAAGCATCACACCTTATCAAGAGTAGCATCTTGAAGAGCCATTGTATCAAGAAACATTTCAGTTCCCAGAGGGTCAAAGTCTTGCACATGTTCAACGTGCAAAGCGCCCATTTTATTTGGATCAAAGTAAATAAAATTCATTATTTGAAGGAAAGATGCCCCTTGTGAGCCCAGAGACAGAGCCCATCCACGGAGGTCTGTAGATTAGTCTGCATATTGTAGGAAGAAATCTGTATAAAATCCAAAGATACCGAGAGCAATTATTGGTAATTAATCAGAAAACACTTACTGCTATCAGCTGAAAACTCTTATGAAGCATTGCCACGAGAAGTTTAGTTAATACTATCACAACCACCACATTGTAGGTACCAACAATAACAGCACCCACAAAAGACTGCAGTTCTTCACCATAGCTAAAACGTGTGACAAAGATTGCAACGTGTGCCAGGGAGAATATATACCAGAACAGAGCAAAACATGTGCCAATAAACCTACAAAGACAAGAAAAATACCTTGTTAGGTAAAGCAAACACCAACAGTGCGTATACTTAATGTAAATTCAAGTTCAGTGAAAAATTCCAGTCTTGTTTAATTACTGGGCATTAAGGGCTAGAACAATACAGTTATTTCATAGATAGCAAACTCACGAATGGAAAGTGTCATTGCTCTGTTGTTCGCAGAAAATACCCGCACAGTCCTTTTCTTCATTTACAGTAAATCCTTTATCATAAAGTTGTGTCAATCCAATTGTGAACGAGAATAAGACAAGAAGAAACATGCCCAGAAATTTTCCAAAATCTTGTAGCATCTGCCCCATTGAAATCTGTGAAATAGATTTATTTCCAATTTTAGTAGGACATATTGTTTCTGTTTGTATTCTCTCCTTCAGCCTCTAATCAACCAAAAAAGGTATCTATTTACATTTTAACTTTTTAAGATGCTGAACAGACCTCAAAATCAGGAGGTATCCTTGTACCATTTTTCAGTGAAAAATTCTAGATGTTAAAAAGAAAATTTAACTAGTTTTAACATCATGTGCTAAGCTCATATCCTTCAACTAACCATAAGCAACAGTATGCACACCTTATTCTTTATTTGTAATACCAATGGTAATAAGGAACTCACAAGTCAACAGATAAAAGCAGTAAATGAAATGCATTTGAACATAAATGCCATCGTGGAAAGTTAAGAAAACACTTCATAAGGACACTGAACTAATCAGAACATTTGGAATCATAATTCATTACTAACCAGAAAGTAGTACACCAAACCCCATTTGCAGAACACAGAATTAATTCACTGTATGTTTTATGTAAGATTTAAGTATACGTAATGTGTAGGTGTGTAAGCACATAAAAACTTAAGGGTGTTAAGTACAGATGTGACTACATTCAGACCATCAGTATCCTGTACAGAAGTTTGCAACAGTGCAAATACAGCACCTTTAAAAAAAAAATTTGTGCATTTTTCCAACACACAGAAGACCTTGATTTGCTTTTGTCATAAGTGTAAATTTTTACACAAACATGGCATAAACTGTTTACATTATTTAAATTACTCTTCGTAAAAACTTCTTTAGAGAATAATATACTAGCATAAAGAATGCAACTATGTAAAATGGGCTTGGGCAAATCTAATCCTCTATATAAATCGGTGTGTGGAAAGCTTAATTCTATATGAATCACATTCTATACCCAGAGCCCAGAATTGCATCATTGGTCAGGTTTTGCAAGTACAAGCTTACTGGGAAATGAAGTACCAGCTCCTGCTGCCTCCTATGCCACTGGAAACTCCCCGAGTACCCCTGCTGCACAGCAGATTAGTGCTGGTGCAGTTTGCCATGGTCATGGAGGATCTGCAACCTTAGGCAGAGCTATGCACTAATTACATCATTTGGTCAGAGGATGAATGTGAACCCCATAATACTGTTTCCTAACATCTATCCCTTTAAAAAGCCAAAACAACCCACAAGTCCTCAACAACAAAACATTTACATTTTAATTGACACATGGTCACAGCCAAGACAGAAGCAAAGTAAATGAAACAGGAATATGCAAGAAGTGCAAACCAACCAAACCTATGTTGTTTGGAATAGAGTATAATAGAATAGTTGCTTTCTTCATATAGCCATGCTATTCCTTTCTAAGTATTTAGAAATTCTAAGCATTTGAAATCCAATCCTCCAATCTAGAGGAATATTATTCCATCTTCTGTTGAAAAACCACCACACAGAGCCAATTTACAAATCTGTATTAAAATAGGTTTTATTAATCAATAAAAGTAGTAACTGAATGCTTAAAAATAACTCTAATAGCCAAGAAAACATAGTAGCTGCCTCCCCCACCCTGCCTCCCGTTTGGTTTCTGTGCCATATTTGATTAGCACCCTTTGAACTTTGTGAACTACTTTCAGGAAATACGGTAAGAGCTGTTGCACAAGCTGTACCAGCCAGCAGCAATAACATAAGCTTTAGTGTATCACTGAATGGGGTGACTGTTGACTGTTTTTATTTACTTGGAAAATTTCATAATACGGCCTCTGGTACATAGAAAGACCTAGTACATAAATAAATACACACATTAAACACTGAATCTTTTTAAAATGTGAAGAGACTTCAGTGTCCAACCAATTTGCATAACAAGCCTAATGCTTACTGCAACATCAGACTTGAGTATTTTTTTCAACGTATGCAAGTACAGTTCCATTTAAAATTGTGTAAAAGAAAAAAATCTAAAAATAATTAACAGCAACATAGTTATAGCTAGACAGAAAGGGACAAGACAGACCAAAGAAAACCCTGAGAGGAGAAACAGGCATCTTCCAATAGTATTCAACTGGTTAGAAGAATTTTGAATGCTCTTTTTCAAGTGCTCTTTTTACAATGATTTCAAAAAGACCAATTTACCAAGTGATTATTTTTCTTTTCAAAGAAGGACTATTCTGTATGAAACAGAAATATTCTGAAAGATAATAATTGGTGCAGGAAGATTAAGTACTTTAATGAGTTAAAGTGAGCTGAACCTTCAAGCTGGAGGTTTTCAGCTAGATCCTAAAGCCTTCATAGAAGACCTAGTATTTGAGCCAAAATTACTTCAGAACCTCCTTTAATTTAGCTCAAGCTGCAGAGCAAGAGTTAAAAAAATAAATGCTGCTCCCAAATATTTACTCAGCCTTTATGTTTAATAGTGATAATGTTCCTTGCAGTGTATTTTCAGATCATCCTCTTCCCACAAAGCCCTTATAACCAGTGCTGTTCATTAGGAGAGAGGACAAAACATTGATTTGACATATTGACAAATTTCATCACTGTAATTACTGGCTGACTGCCCTCTTTATTCAAAGCATCTTTTTATTCAACAGCCACTTGCAAACACAGGGATGATGCCGACAACCAGCAATATTAACTAAATCCCATCACCATCAGGGGAAAAATAGAAAAATAACTGGTACAAGAAAGCAGTGACTTGTCTGATCTGACTCACCATCAATCTCCCAGGAAGCAAGGCCAGAGAAGCTGGCAATGCACCTATGCAAAGCTTTATGCAGTATGCAATGCTTTTAGTAACGTACGTGTTTTAGTTTGTAAGGGTTTTCCACTGGCAAAGTAACAAAATCAGTCAGTGCTGAGGACTCGATCTGAACAGAAAAATCACAGAAAGGAAAAAAACCCTTTTTTTGTTTGTTTGTTTTGGTTTGGTTTTGGTTTTTTTTTTGTTTGTTTGTTTTTTTGGTTTTTTGTTTGCTTAGTGGAATAAGAGGTGACTTCTACTCACAATATTTTTTAGAAGGAAGCTTTTCTTCCTCCTTTTATTCTATAAAGGATTGAGCTCCAGCAAATTGCAAGTAAAAAGAAACCTGTTCTCCCTTATTATAACTGGCTATAAATACACAACAATTTCAATACTCTAGAGGGATTTAGCTTTTTCAGACCAATGCAATTTGCACAATTCAGCTCAACATGCAACTTCAGTGAGATCACAGACATAAAAAGAAAGACTTTCAATTACTCTTCCTTGCTATACACCTCATTCATCTATCTTTTAGAGGTAAGAAGTTAGGATGATCAGTTGCACAGATCTTTATAGGAAGAACCTGATCCTTACAGCTTTCAAACTGCAACCACATATGCAATATGTTAAGCTAACAACAGATGAAAACCAAAAAGACAGTATAGGTAGTTATCAAGGAAAAAAAAAATATTAGAAGAAAGGTGAAGTACACTAGGTCTTCCATTCTTTTTTCTTACCTTTTTCATCTAAATCAGCTTTACATGAGAAAACAAATTAAAAAAAACAAACCACAAACTTCAATATCACTTCTTTCCACTTACTACTTTCTGACTTTCTTACTTTAATTTCTTCTTTTTCTCTGTTCAGTAAAACTCTTCATGGCAAATTATAAGATCAAGATTGTATTTTCTCAAGCAGCAATGATACTTACCTGGAGTGGTCCCAGAATAGAGCTGGTTGTGTACATGAAGAAGAGACGCAGATAACTAAGAACGTTAGCAAAAGCAAAAAGCCCTTCTGCCACTAGGGTAGGGTGGAATGCATCCCAGTCCTTCCTTTCAGCATAATCATGAAACTGCAATACAAAAAGGACAGACTGAGATCACTGACATTATAAATACAGAAATGCACAACTCCCTACTTCTGCTTCCAAAACAGGCAAGAGCATAAATTAACACATGCAATCCATAGATGGCTTACCTCTTTCAGATGTTACAGTCTTTTTAGACAAAGGCATTTAAAAAGCCATTCCAGAGGGAGACAGAAATCAGGTGATTTAAATTCAACACCTAACTCTGCCCGTCTCTTCCTCAGCAAACTCCTTATTCCTCTTTCCCTGCTTTCCCTTCTAGTGTTTGTTGAAACAGGGACTCACGTACTTCATAAACATGTGCATTATCTACTGTAACAGGCCTTAGTCAAGAACAACATTAAAATGCTGCAAAGAAAACTAAGGTACGCATGCAGTTACAATGTGGTGACAGCTGGTCTTAACCAGTTTTAGAAAGACTTAGGACTTGGGGTTCCTTTGATGTATTTTATGAATGACTACAGAGAATGGAAATCACCAAGTAAACTGCTGGTGTAAACACGCGCTTAAAGTATATCCCCTAGGTACTACTGTTCAACCATTCAGGGGATATCCACAGATCCCTAACTCTTGGCTTGGCTGAAAACATTCTGCATTTATATTACCAGCTTCTGCTGTCTCAAAATGGACATTCAAAAAACTGAGGAATTCAAAGCTGCTTTGAAATAACTTGCCCAAAAGCGTGCTGCACAAAGGCAGCAAGAAACAGGGATAAACATTGATTATACACTGCAATCGCACGTGTAAAATCCTTCAGCTACAGACACTCTACTTACAGTTTCAGTGCCTACAATACGGACCTAAGAGAAAAGTAAAAAGATCTGGTTTACAAAAAATATTTATAAATTTGGCCATATGGAAGTGGTAAGAAAAGCCACCACATGCCTGTTACACAGACTAAGGAGTCCTGCATCTTCAAAAAGGTTACAACTTAAATTAGTAGCAAAGGGCTCTTATCCCAGCAAAGGAACTACTACTACAGCCATGCACTGGTTGCAAAGCAAATGGTTGGGAAGACAGCCCAACACAGCATTCTCTCTCTGCTTTTTCCAAGAAATGGAGCTTTCCTTTCCAGATAATTACCAGCCTCCTAATCAATGCAAAGATAGGGAAATGAGCCAAACGCCGACTTAGGAAGAACAGAAGCAGTTTATTTCCCTCCCAACTGCCAGACAGCTGTCAACCCACAGCCTGCAATACAAACTAATGGTGCTACTGCACTGGCTTCAGTTTTGCTATAATACTGATATTCAGTTGGTCTGGCAGTTTGCCATATGATGTGTGGCAAACAACACGTGCAACAGAATAGGAATGATCATTTTCAAAACTTGTACCTTCAATCAAACCCAGATGGATTTTCACAGAGAAGAGACAAGGCTCCTCTATGGTCTCTGGGCTTTTTTCCTCCCACAGAAAATCCCACTAAACAAAAAAAACAAATTAAAAAAACCCCACAACCATCTATGCCATTGAGCATATCTAATCAAAGGCTAAATAAAACTTTCTGTAACAAAAAAGCTTTAGGCAATCTAAACTCAGAGATTACTATTAGCTTTCTGCGTAGCACTGATCTATGGAATCAGGCAAACTCAAATGCAGAACTTGGATCAGCTGCACAGGGAGATTTTCCCAAATGAAAATCAAGGCCTTTGGAAGACCAGCCAGTTCTTACAAGAAAGACAGGAACTCTGTTGGGGTCCCTGAATATTCAAACATGTGCTGATGTGTTTTCTAACTCCCACTTGCCTCATCAACTTCTGTTTCAAGCTTAAGATGCAACAAGACCAAATACCTCGACAACTAGAGAGCATATACCACATTGAGCGCTTAGCTCAGAAGTCTAAATTGTATCCACATAATAGGCTATTACTAATGTAGTACACTTAACTACAACACACTACTACTACTACCATACCACAAGTAACTTATCTTCACATATTTTGCAGCAACCTACTGAAACTGTATTTGCCTAATCAGTTCCAGAGGAGCCTTGACTCTTATGAAGATGGATGCTCACCTTGTTATGGGCAACTACTTTGAGAGCAAAAGTTGCCAAATACAGGGAATTCATGACAAAACTCAGCTGATTACGGGATTCTTCTAAAAAGTCTTCTAAACCATCATACCAGAGTCTTTTAACATCTGACCACACCATACCTGCAGGGAAACAAAAAAAACACACACAAAAAAAAGCCCAGGAAAAGTGAAGCCGTTGCACAGAATATATATTCTTTTACAACTAAAGCACTTTTGACTGGCTTTTGTAAATATTTTAACAGAGAGGAAGAAGTGGAGTAATCAAAGTTACTAAAAGCATTGCACCGGATAACAAGCATTAATTGGAAGGCAACGAGATGTTTAACCTTTTCAAGCCTGCTTTCCATCTAAGAAACACATTCTCCAATAAAAAAGGGGCATGAGAGGAAATGAGTAGAAAAATTGGACAGGAAAAGGACAAATTTAAATAAAGGTAGAGGACCAGAGTACAAATGCTATTTTCTTTATGAAATGCATTCACCTTTTTCCAAAAGCACTACAGAGAGCATTACATTGCTATATAAAGAATCAAGTCTTTTTTAGAACTGTGTAGGTATTATAAAACATTTTTAAAGAATTATCAGCTCAATAACTGTTACTGGAAAGATTCAAAAAGTGGAAACTTCTCCTACCCTAACTAGTATGAAATAACATTAGCAGAGGAAAGAGGCCATGTCCTAAGATGACAAAAATCAAAAGTTTAATTTAGAGCAACGTACGTTTAAATATTTTAGATCTTTACAGTGAATTAATTTTACCATTGTTAACCATGTGTGGCTGTATGTTCTGCCTACATTAGATCTGATGGAAGAAAAGAATTTCTAAAATCAGATACTGAGTCTCAAAACAAAAGAAGAGTCTATAGCACTAACTTGTACTCTACATTTGAAGCTGTCAAGTTTCTTTTGAGACCTTCATGCATTTGTATGTGTGGTACTGGGTACTTCCCAAATCTGCAGTTTTAATATAACTAAATAATGAAAAGAATCATGGTTACTAAAAACCTTACCCTAAAATAATCTATTCACAACTACATAGATAAGAACTGTTGTGTTTTCAACTATATCGCTGTTTTTTTAAAAAGTCCAGTCAATTAACTTAAGGTATAAGTTTCCATTCATTTACCTACCAAATTTTAATGTAAAACCAAACATATACCAAAAATATGTTAAAAGGTTTAATAATTTCCAACAAAACCAAAAGTTCATGACCACTCAACAAAAATGATACCTGTGCTCCCTCTACTGCACCAACCAGAATTAACAAGTGTCCTTTCAGGTACAGTTATAATAATTAGTGACAATGACATACAGAAATGGAAAGTTGTAATATGGGAAAATAATACTTGTTTCTGTGTTTTAAAACAAGGATGGAGGTGTGCAATGCACACCTTCAACTTATTAGGCTAAGATGGAACATGCAGACGTATGTATACGTAAACATACACAACATGTACTTTTTCTTTAGCCAATATGCCAACTCTACAGTAAGTTGCCTTACTGATTACTTTTCAAATGGAGCATTACAGAATTGGACACAATGGCAATTTTGTATATATTCAAAGTTCTCTCTTTGAGCTGAGCAGAATCCTATAAAAATTTCACTTTACAACTATGAAAGAGATTGTGCAGAACCCTAAATTTTCACAACTCTTTAAAGTTGGATTAGTCCAACAAAAACGTACAGAATCCTTCTGTTCTTACCTCTTCAGAGCATATTAAAATAGAAGTGAAACCAGTGCAGGAACTGATGACTGTAACTGCACACTTATTCCAACTATTTACAGTCCAAAGAATTTGTCATTAACTTGCATATAATGCACAAATACTTTCAATCTACTTTATGATTACATGAAGATCTTGGCTAGATTTTCAAAGAAACACTCACTTTACTAGTAATATTCAGATTAAAATTCCATACACAGACACAGAAATAATTAAGAAGCTCTCATCATTCCTACTAACTTTTTTTTATAGAATTCATAGAATCATGGAATATGCTGCACTGGAAGCGGCCCACTTGGATCACCCAAGTACAACTACTGACTCCACACAGGGCAACCTAAAAAGTTAAACCATGTATCTAAGAGTGTTGTCCAAATGCCTCTTGTAAAAGAGAGATGGAAGAAATTTTGTTTTGTGGATTGCTAGCTGATAAAAAAACAAAACCAGTTTGACTCAATGATTAAACTGCCTACATACTAAATAATTCTATCAATTCATGAAAAATTATTGGAAGAAATATGAAGTGATGTCTGAATTAATTTTATAATGTTAAAATATCTAGGAAGATACACAGCTTCTACATTAATTTGTTGTTGCACAACTGAATCTCACTTGCATCACTCTGAATGCTACCCGTCCTTCTGAAGGGAAATTCACATTCCTCCTCTGTTAGCTCTACAGCGTTCTGGTTTTGATACTTCAGTCTGTGATAACTAGACATTGTTCCAACACTTGACATCTCTTCCTCAAAACACATTTATTTTTTCTTTTTTTTCCTATAAAACTATCCTCTGAAGAGTAAAATTTGGTCAAGCAATGTTTAATATGCTAATTTCATAAGGAGATAGTACAAATCATTATTGTTCAATCGACATCAGCAATTGTCATCCAATCTACTTAAATCCTACCTACCTATTAGCCATATTATCAGAAGATAGTCTATTCTCTCAAGGGCTGGTCCCATTGTATTCTTCTTATTCTCATTGTAGACAAGAGAATATAAATTAAGTAATAACAGAAATGTGAAATACGAAGCTCCATGAATAATAAACTTCATAAAAGGAGTGTGAATTATTCGACCTACTCGAGATTTAGGGGCTAACAAGTAACACAGGGACAGAACTGGCCAGAAAATGCCAACCATCAAAACAGTCAAAATTTTCTTGCATGTGTGCTTTCGTCGATAGCCTGCCATCTGTCCAAACCATACAGTGTTTAGAAACTGCTGGCAGTTTGACTGAGCAACAAACTGTGAAAAAAAGAAACACAAAACAAAACAAGAGATCAGCCTTAGGTTTCTTAATACAGATTACTAATTTACATTATTAAAATTCATTTTCAACCTATAGGTAGATACCAATGGAAAGGTAAAGGCAAGAATATTAAGTTGAAATAATTATAACAGAAAAGCACTATACACCCATGGTGATTATAAACAACCTGATTTTTAATTTCCTTCTAAAACAACCAGCAACTAAACATGAATTATATATTTTACACTTCTAATGGTTTTCAGGTCAAGAATGAGTTTTGATTTCTAATTATTTAGAATCTAGCATATAAGTAACATCACACCTTGGACAGTTTCACTGTCTCTTGTTATACAGTGACCTTATCTGAAGAATAACATATTGTTACTGTAAAATAGTATCCACATTGTAAACCACAGCATCTTGTAAGATGAGGACTAAAGTGGTCAGGCAGTATTATATCTATCAGCTTTGAAAATCATTATAGTTTTATCCAGCAGGGTTAAAATCAGAGTAAGCTATATTGTATTAATCCCTCAAAAGAAGATAATTTTGGTTTAAAGGTTATATAGATTATGCAAATGTAGTTTCAAATTTCAGGCACTTTTTTGCTGCAATATATTCTACTAGAGGAACCTTTGTCATTTAATTAAAAAACAACAAAAAGAACCTTGACATTATCATCACATTTTAGAAAACATCACAAAAAACTGTCTCTATGATAAACTTGACAGAAATAAAACAAACTCTGTAAAGATACTTTCCTCATACTGCACAAAAAAAAAAAAAAATGCTGTTACTCTCCAACCACTGTGATAAAACCAAACTATGCTCAAAACCAGGCAAAAATCTGAAATACTCCAGTATGCTTGTTTAACACAGACCGGAAATGTGTAATTCTGGTTCTAAGACATTCCGTAAGTATGGTTTATGTATGACTTTTAAACACTCTGCATTTTAACAGTTTCACAAACAGTTTAAGCCTAGAAAAGTAGAACAGAGAAAATGATAATGACTTCTGCAAAAGCTAACTGAAAATGGGTTTTGCATAGAAAGGAAACTTTCTCTCTGTCCCCAGTCGTTGCACTAGAATCCCACAAATACCCATTTGCCGTGTAGTAGAGCAAAACTAGAATTTGTCAAGGGATGAAGACAACAATGACCTAGTGATTGCATAAACAAGTGCTAATTTTCTGGAACAGAGGCACTGTTCACTTATAAAAGCATAGGTCTAACAATTCTGAACAGAACAGATGAGGCCTGAGCCAAAGCTGAACAGCTAATGACAAGTGAGAAGATGACAAACCATGGATGACACCTAAGGATCCCTATTTCCCTAGGTAAGGATTTTAATGAGGAGCTGAACAAATAATTACCACTACCAGAGCTGTTCATAAAAGAGCAGTAGTCTATACTCCAATACAGAAAACACTACATTCTTCTCCACAGTAAATACTGAAGAAATACTTGGTATCTTGCAATATCATTTCCCTGTTTCACATGCAGGCGTCCTGTGTATTACCATCTCTTCTGTAACTCTGGCAAATTTATTTCCACTTCTATGTCTAGAGGCAGAACAATAAATTAAGTTAATTGCTAGCAAAATACAATACGGAAAGCTTATCAAATTACTTCAAAGACAAACCTCTTTTTGATTATACTTGATTGCAAGTTTTAAGCGACTTAAGTTCATCCTCTCTTCCAACAACCCTCGTTTGTCCACATGTTCATCACTAGATGTGTGATTCAGAATAACTTCCAGCTCCCGTGAATTCCGGGCTTGTGCAAGCAAATCTTTAGCAAAGGTTTTGCACTGTTGAGCTAGCTCCTCATAATCATTTCTGAAAGATGCAGAAATAGTGCATTCTATTACACTGCTCACATATTTTCCATCGAATCACTGACTGACCACTTTTGGTGGTCACTTTCAGCATTCTGAAGACGACTCCGAGTAGGTTTCACCATGCAACATGACACTTCCGTTTTGTTTGAAACTCCACTAGATAGAGGAAAATTGAGAAACACACCTACAGTGTATAAATTCTTATCTTCCAAGCTCCAAATAAAGAGTTAAAGCTTAGAATTAGTACTACACTTTCTAGTATTCTGGGAGTCACAAAAGATGACATTTTGGACTTTCCACTTGGAAGGGAAGTTGCTCTGGGTTTTGCTTTATTCCTGTCATCTGAATATTATTTATTAATATAATAAACACAAGAAAAGAAAACACACTATTTGCTCATCTCACCTGGCACACAGTCCATTTTAGTGCCAAGATGAATCACAAAAATGCAACAGTTGAATTTTTATTAAGAACGACTATCAGCTATAAAACCAGAAAATTCCTATGTTGTTTAGGAAAGTAGAATTTCACCCCAGGTGAACATTTGCCATCATGTTCTCATTAAAAAGACATGCTTTTGTTCTGGTAGGTTTCAAAATGGTAGAAACTTGCATAGTTTAAACATCAAATTAACTCAAAATTATCCTCAGCATTTGTTCATTAAACAGACAGGGAATTTTCAGCACAAAATCTTCTATGCACACATGCTGTACAGAGTCTTAAAATGTAAGGAGCAAAAATAAGAAACAATACCCGATGCAGCTCCCAACACGAGTTAGGTCAGTATAAACAAGGTGTTGCACACTCCTACCCTAATGTAGGGGGAAAAAAGCACAGAGTACTAATGAGATAGTAATGCGAATAATCAGTGTGTGATCTTGAAGTCAGACATAATTTAGCATTATTTCTATCAATTTTTCCAGAGTAGATCTGAAATTTGAACACTTGGTGCAACTATACAGATTAACTGTCAACGCCTAGAAGGGTTTAAAGTAATTAAACTGTCAAAATGACTGCTAATGAGACATAAATTACATTACCTAACTTGTTATTTTGATTAGCTATCAGTTAAAACACTCCAATTACAAAAATTAAGAGTAAACCTTTTCTAATGCATACGCATTTTTATACGTGTAATTTCATAAAAGTATCAAAGTTGCCTTGTGTTGGTCTCAATTCCTACCTGAATTCAACCTCAACAAGGCTTAATTCTTTCAAGTCTGCACTAAGTTCAAAAGCTCGCAGGATTGGATCTTCCTCTGTCAACATGATTAAAGCAGGACTGGCCAAACACCGATAAATGTCAAGACGAAACCTTTGGCAAAAGATCAGGAAGCAAAATCAAGATGTTTTATTTGATTAGCAGTTTCAAATCAAAACTTATTCCAAAAGTTTGCATAAAATAGTCAGCTAAAAGACAAAACAATTGGGTTTCTTAAAATCAGATACTACAAGCATTAAATGTGATGTTTCATGAAGACACTGTCCTTCACATACTTAGAATCTCTAGCTATCAAAAATTGGCCAAACTGGTTTCCTCTTCTTTTCCTGACTATTTCAACTGTTATCAGTACATAAGCAGAAGGTCAGCAGTTAAGGTAATAGTATTGGTAAAATTTTCACAATGAAATGTTATACAGTAGCTCTTAGGCTTCTTCAGGTGGGAATGAGGAGGAGGTAGAACATTTAAAGAAATCACAGAATGGTATGAGTTGAAAGGGGCCTCTGGAGATCATCAAGTCCAACCTCCCTGCTAAAGCAGATTCACCTAGAGGAGGTTGTGCAGGATCACATCCAGGCAGGTTCTGAAAGTCTCTAGAGAAGGAGACTCTACAGCTTCTCTGGGCAGCCTGTTACAGGCTCCGTCACCCTCACAGGAAAGAATTTTTTTATTTTCAGATGGAACTTGCTGTGTTCTAGTTTGTACACATTGCCCTTTGTCCTGTCACTGGACACCACTGATAAGAGTCTAGCCCCATCCTTTTGGCATTTAGATATTTATAATAATTGATAAGATCCCCTCTCAGTCTTCTTTATTAAAAAGCTTTCTGTTGTTTTGTTCAGTTCTGGGACCCTCAGTTCAAGAAGGGCAGGGAACTGCTTGAAGAGTCCAGCGCAGAGCCACGAAGATGATGAAAGGAGTGGAACAAAAGCCAAGGGAGCTGGGTCAGCTTGGAGGAGACTGAGGGGTGACCTCATTAATATCTATAAATATGAAAAGGGTGAGTGTCAGGAGGAGGGAGCCAGTCTCTTCTCAGTGATGTCCAATGATAGCACAAGGAGCAAGCTGGAACATAGGTGGTTCCATGTAAACAGAAGGAGAAACCTTTTTCACAGTGAGGGTGTCGGAGCTCTGGAACAGGCTGCCCAGGGAGGTTGTGGAGTCTCCTTCTCTGGAGACATTCAAAACCCACCTGGACATGTTCCTATATGACCTAATCTAGGTGATCCTGCTCTGGCAGTGGGGTTGGTCTAGATGACCTTGCAAGGTCCCTTCCAACCCCTAACCTTCTGTGATTGTATCTTCAAAAATACTTCCAAAAAAATCCCAGTAGTGCTTAGTCTGCATTCATCAATCCGAGCTGCATAAACACTTTCAAAAAGAGGATACAGAATCACCCATCTCCTCATTCTGGCTCAAAAAAACGCAAGTATTAACTAAGTTAAGAAAAATTTCATTTGCATAGTTCTTATGCCCCCAAGCCAAAGACAGCTGGAATGTTTGTGACAACAGGTAGAAACAAAAGGCACTTAGCTGAATACACACAGTGACTAAGAGGATAAAACCAAAATGATAAAAATGCCACTGCCTCCCACCAGCCTTTTCAAGCAAAACCCATCCCTGAAAACTACCTTCTCTCACAATAAAGACTGTAATATAGTAAAGGAATCCACTCCTAAACTTCACCTTAAAAAGGAAATAAAATTAATCTGACTCAAAAAAAAAAAAACCAAACAAAAACAAAACAAAAAACAAAAAAAAACAACAACAAAAAAAAACACAAACAAACCAACAAACAAAAAAAAACAAAAAAAAAACCAAACCAAAACCAAAAACATGAGAGAATTAAGACAAGATTTTTTTAAAAAAAATATTATTATTGTGTCTATAACTGATAAGTCTTACCTGGAATGTCGCAGACTATCTTTTTTGTTCTTTGCAGTACACAGTGTGCATTCACAGCCCACAGCATGAGGCTTGGGTAATGATATGTCTTGCTTTAACAGCATGGTGAGAATTTCATAGTTGTTACGATGAGCAGCTAAAATGACAGGTGCCACATCCATGGTGGTCGAGTACTCTGGGTTCTGAATGCGTTCCATTAGTTTCTGGAAGAAAATGTAGGAAGTATCTAAATTTAATACACACAGTTCTACTACAGTGTTTACATGTAAGGGGTTTTTTGAATGTTCAACAATAAATCTCTCCTTAAGAGTATTTCCCTATGTTTCATAACATGAAAATAAAGAAAAACTTGTAACAACATTCAAACACCTTTCAGATAAATACTGGGAAAAAATGGATACAGAAGGTTTTCTGGTTGATTTACATAGAAAAGCTGACATTCACTGTCTACCTTCTCCAATATACTTGCATGATTTTTAAATAGTGTTTTGCTCTGTTTTGAGAGACAGTTATTATGAGTACATTTACTACCTAACTGCAGCAAAAAAATACCCTGACTGTACCATACTCTCTTATACAACATCTTATTCCTTCCCAACCTTCACCTCTGCTTGTGAAGTTTTAGAAGTTCTTTGATACTTGAGCATTGCCAAGGTAAGTTTCAACTGATTAATTTCAAAATGAGGAGTTGAGGTTTATAGATTTGCCTGAAAAATCTAGGAAGCTTCAGTTCAGGAATATACCTGTTATAGGTCAAGTCTGCTAATCAATTTGCGAACAGTCTACTAGAAAATATTTATAACCAACTCTTTTTTTTTTCCCCTCTTCTGGGCTTACTAAGCATCTGTTAGCATTTGGCCTGTATACAGCCACTGGGTTCCTTAGGTGGTAAAGCAAAATTACATAAGACAAAAGAAGCTATACAAATAATCTCTAATATCCAGATTCTATAACCTCAGAGATGTAGAATTTCATTCAAGGACATTGTTTTAAATATTACTGTTACCCAGAACACAGTATTGCAGCTCTCCACTTCCTGACCAAAAGTTAAGAAATAACAACACTCAACTACAATGGTTGGTCTGGAGGATCTTTTTGGTCGGTGATTAAGTAGAATGTCAACAGCTCCCACGACTTCTGAGTCAATAGCCACCAAAAGTGCATCTGAAGACTAAGGAAAGAAAATAAGTCATATGTGAAAACAGCATTAACTTGGCATAAACAGTCAATCTGAAGCCAAACTGCAGTTTGATTTAGTGATATATTTTAAATTTATTTTTCAAGTACTAAAACAATGTTCTGTATTGTCACCACACACATGAACAGGATACAAATCAAGATTGTCATTCCAAGACTTAGCTTAGTATTATTGACAGTTTAATTGCATGAACAGCAGAAGAACCACCTGCAGAAATTATTTTCCAAAGATGATGCGGGATACTTGCAAAATAAAAGTTGTCAGGGACAGTTTACTAGGCTATGGAAAATGTTAAAAGTAAGCGCCTGTGTAACACAACTCGGGCATGTGGGATACTTCAGCTCTGCATTCATTGTTCTGTGGTAAAGCCAGGAACCCAAGATAATTTTTCTGGGCTGGTAACTACTTCTGAAGCTTCTCTTAGGTTGAGATAAACAGCTTTTCCCTACAGTCGATATTATTCTTTTTAAAGTGAAAATTTGATTTTTCTTGAGTGCATTAAAAGACACAGCTTTGATTATCACCACTAAAAGGGCTTTTTTTCACATCCAGTGTAAAACACCTAATAAAAGATACTACTTTTCCATGTCTTAGATACTTAAGCCATCATAGCTACAACTCTCCCAGCAGCAGCAGAGATGCTGCATATCATTAAGGAAGTACTGTTGGTATGCAACTGCCCCTGCTATCAAGCACAGATCAAGTTTAACAAGAAAGCACTGTACAAATACATGCTTATCTTAATTAATATAATGTGCATTTTTCTAACTGTGCTACCATTTAAAAAGTTACTATACGCCACAGCCAGAGATCTCTTCATTCCACCTTAATGTGTTGCACGCTGATTATATACTGTTTATTTTACTTGAAGATAATGTATATATTATCTCTGCAAAAGGATTAACATTTAAAATAAAATTCAAACCTGTTAATGTAATTCAAAATGTTACTATACATTTGCTATGCCAGTAAAATCCCACTAGAAAAATAAAGTAGTGAGAAGAAAACCCTTTCACAATTACTAAATGGAAAAAGAACTGAACTGTCTAGAAATACAGATTTTATTTCCTTCTAAATTCTGACAGATTAACAGAGAAGATATATAAAGAGTAGAATACACAGATCAGTGACTACACTGAAAATTTTCAAGACCTTAAATGTGTTGTGTACCTGGCAGCCATAATCCAAAAGAAGCTGTAGTATGTCCAAATTTTCATTTTCAATGGTTATGGTAACAGCATTTCGTCCAAGCACATCCACACAATTTATGTTCATTTCACCCGAGCTGTTTTCCTCTAAGAGCTTCTTAACCATGTAATAGTCACCTGCACAAGTAATGTATGAGCATCGCTTATTATCATAAAGCACTAAAAGCACATGAACGTTTTCAGTACCAGCTATCATCAAACAAGAGAACATCCGATAGCTGATAAGGGACATTGAGTATGTCAGACAATTAAAAAGTCAAGGTAGATGAGCATTCTCTCATCAGACAGTACTAAACCAGCTATTCTACAGACACTTTGTTTATTTATTTTTCTAGCTAACATCACTGCAGAAACACTCCTGGGGTTGTAAACTACCCTGAACGTATGACCTGAAAACAGCTCTGCACCTACACACACCAGCTTCCCCAACCACGCTGATGTCTTGAAGCACAAGAGAACCAGCACGGGATTCAAGGCCTCTCTCAGACTTCCAACACTTCAGACATGTAAAGGTCAGTTTGATTTAAGACTGTGTTTCTGCTCCAGGGTAATTAAATATATGCTTAAAGTAAGCAGCATATTTTAGAAAGGAAAATCTCTTCCCATCCAGCACCACGGGTGAAAATCACGGAGACCAGTCTCGCTCGTTCTGGGGATGCCCGGATACGCCCCCAGTTTTAAACAGCCATGCACTCACAGACTTTAACAGTGATCGCAGCAAGCACCTTAGGAAATCCCATTCTGACACAGAACAGACTCACTCACAAAACACACAGGGAGCTCGCCCAGCGACGCCCTTCCCCCGGTGGCTGCAGGTGATGGAGATACGGGGAGGCGGCCGGGCCGCAGGGGCACAGCGGCGCCTCCGCGGGCGCGCACCGAGCCGGGCCAGGCGCCTCCCCAGCGGCAACTACGCAGCGGGGCACGTCGGGGACCCGCCGCCCCTCAAGGCCCGGGTACTCGCGGTATTTGCCCCCAGCCCCCGCCGAAGCCGTTGGGGAGCCCGGTGAGTTGCCACCGCCAGGCAGAGGAGGGTTCGGGCCCTCGGAGTGAGCGGCCTCGGCCGCCTTTCCCCGGGGATGCGGCAGGCGGGGCCGGGGCGGGCAGCGGGGCCCAGTACCTTTGTCGCAGGCCAGCAGGAAGAGCTTCTCGTCCAGAGTGGTCTCTTCCTTCACCTGTCGCACATCCTTCAGCGCCAGCAGCTTGTTCGGCGAGGCCGAGGCGGACGGGTCCGCGCTCTGGTACAAGGCGGCCATAGCGCCGGCTGTGCCAGGACCATCGGAGCGCGGGCGGGGCGGCAGCGCAGGGCAGCGCGACTCCCGCCGCCCGCCGCCTCCCCAGAGGGAGCGGGGCGATGATCCCCGGCGCTATCAGATCCCAGGGCAGGGCGGAGAGCAACTGCTCCCCGCCGCACTGCGCAGGCTTCAATGGCGGCTACTCTATACGGGGGGCAGTGGAAGGTGGGCGGGGAGGAGGCGCTGGGGGCTGTGGCAACCGACCGGGGGACGAAGCACCCCTGGCAGAGCCGCCGCCCCATCTTCTTCTCGGTTTAGTCTACCTCCGGATAGCATTTAGGGGGCCAGGATCGGCCGTGGGCGGGGCCCACGACGCTCAGGAGCGGGTAGGAGGATTTCGCGGGCTTCCTTCAAGGGAGCTCATCTCGCTCCACAGTGAGGTATCGATAACACGCACTGCAGCACGGCGCCACTATTCAACTACCGATTGTCTGAATTGTCTGCGTTTTCCCTTAAATCTCAATTTTTATCCCAGGTGGTACCGTGAGTGAAGCCCTACTGACTCCAGCAGCAGGCTGGACAGCCCCATGAGCGCTGCAAGGAGGCACCTGCTTAGGGCAATAGTTGCCATATACTTGTTAAAATGTCTTTCTTTCACTTTCCTCTGCTGTGAATACTTCTAGAAATCCTGTTTTCCCTTTTCATATTAAAATTATGTGCCAAAAAGACATTTATATCTTATATGAGCTACCAGATACTATTTTTTTTTTGCACCTTAGTCTAGTATGAGCTAGGAGAACTTCCCCTGCCTTAGTTTGCAGCATATAGAGGCACAGAACCAGAGCCTCAACAGAGGCTATTTTGAAGGAGGACTTAAGATTGTCTCCCACATCAGTGCAAAGAACTCAAATTCTGTACAACACAGAGTCATTTGGAACTGGGAACAGAAGCCACGTTATTTATTCTTGTCTAGACACTACAAACCAGTAACCAGAGACAAACGGATCTAAATCCGCTTATCTCAACTCTCCCTCTCCACTTACATAATAGCAACTAAATGGATACATCTTGTTTCTGTTAATAGGTTGTGCAAGATACTTAAGATGTAAAACTTCGTCCAATTTGGGTTCTTGGGTTTTGCCACACTGTTTGAGGAGCTGAGAAAAGAGCAGCTTCTTACTTAAACAACAAAACCCAACCCCCCCATCTGTTCTTTTTTATTTTCTTTCTTTCTTACTCTTTGATGTCTGGACATTACTTCAGTAGATGTCCATTTCCAGAATGGCTGATGAAAATTTACAGCTGCAGAACAAGGAGTAAAAATACTTACTTGAAAATTAATAGGAAAATAATTACGGACTTCATTGCAGCCACTGTACCAGTCTTTCTAGACAAAACCTCTACACACATGATATATACACTTTGGGAAAAATCAAGGGAGGAAGCTGTAAGGAAATGCACTACATTAATATGAAACCCCAAACTGGACTAGCCAGATCTTTATTGTTTTATTATACAATATTTTATGAAAAATTAAAAAAATAAGATGTTTAGTCTGACTGCAAAAGCTAATGCATATGCAGACTTCATAATGACATGACTGTATTTCTGCTTTTTGCTGTTTTTTCTTAAGACACAGAACGTAAAAGTTTGTGCTCAGTAACAGAACAAAACTACTACATACATTAAAATTTTTTTCCCCACAAAAGAGTTTCATGAGCTTTATCAATATTCATTCATTTCCAGACATTATCATGGGCCTTCACTTGCTCTCACTGATGTCAATGACACAGCTCTCATGGATTCAACAGTAGCTGAGCTCCCAAAGAATAAGGCAAGGATGATAACTTCTGTGCAGTACGGAGTAATAGAACAGGATTGGAATGCACCTTGAGACTTGTATGACTAAATGTAAGTAACACCCACAAAAATTAAACAGTGTTTCACAATAGGTCCTGGAATAACATTTGTAAAATTATGCAGATTCTTGCAAAGCTATGGAAACTCATACAAATGAAACTTGATTAATACGGTGTGGTGGTTTTTTTTAAAGCAATACAAATCTGTGATGTTAATTTGGTAACAAACATCTTCTGAAAACAGTATTACCCATAAATAATCAATGTATTAGGAAACTGGATAAAATTATAACTAATATAAACACATTACTGAAATGTAATTAATTAGCATGTTTATGTATACAGATTTTCTCATTTTATACTAAGCTTCAGAACTCTGTAAACTGTGAGGCATTCATTGTGCTTAACATGGCAGGAAGTTATGTAACATTTTCATTATTTTATTTTGTTCAGTCCTCTTCCCATCAAACATGCAAACACTGTCATCACCATTTTTGGCTTCACTTCAAACAGATCATCTGGGAGAGCATATATACGAGCACCTATTTTTCGAGCAACTGAAATGGCATACCTTGGAAAACAAGAGAAAATAAATATTGTTATTTTCCTTGCATCTACTAGTGTGCCAACATTCAGAGCAACAGATTTTAGTAGCAGTTGATTCAGTACTTAGGCTCTATGAGAATATGGACACGTTATTGTGCAGAAAGCACATACTGGCAGTTGTATTGGCAGATGTTTTGCTGCTGGTTATCAAACCATTTATTTTTGTCCAAACCAATATGGGTTATGGCAGGCTATTAATAAACCAACTGCAGGCAGTGCTGGTAAGTCATATCAGCCATCAGTTTGAGTTCATATTTTAAATATGCTAGAAAAGTATCTCTAGAATATTAAAATGTATAATATATTCCATTTGAAACAAATCAACTAAGATTAGTGCACTCTGTATTAACAAATCAGTAAATCACTCAATGCACCATGAATTCAAGCAATTCCTGCACTTTAGGAAAATACAAAGCATTCATTTAAAACTTACTTAGCATTATTCAATTTGTCCTGGGAAGAAAGATCTTCTCTCTTGACCATTTCTGGACGAACTGCTTTTGGTGCAATGGCATCTATTAAATCTAGGACAGGTAAACTAGTGCTAATTGATTTGTCCTAAAAGAAAAAGATTCAAAAGATTAGTATAAAGAATTTGCTTTGATTATTCCATCTTCACAAGGCAAAAAACACCTACAGCACATCTTACTTACCGAAAGATAGCAGCATGTTTTGTTACTTTACAGTGTGATGGTTCCCCCCCCTTTATGGGATCTAATATTTGGTTTTTCCCCACAGCCAAAATGATAACATTCACACTCAATGTTGATATTACACAAATGGCTTAAATTTATTTAAGGAAAGAAACATCCCCACCTTCCCTAAGGAAGGAAGATAACTTTGAAAGAAGTCCAAGGACTAAACTTTCAAGGTATTTACCTGCCCCAACTACTTTTATCTTTCTCCTTTTCTTGTAATGGAACTATTTTCCGCAGGCTATGTGAATGTTGTCACTAATCAGTAATAAAAGAAGGTATGCTGAATAATGTGACTTTACATCTGTAGCTCCTTATCTTTATTGGTGTATCATCATTTGAACTTCCCGAAAAACATAACCAATGCTGTACAAAACCCACAGGCAAACCAAAAGCAAGGCGTTAGGACAGATTCTCTTTGTATTTCCAAATTATTTATACCACCATTATTACAATTTATGCAGAAATAAGAGAAGCAGCCATCTCTTTTTAAAAGACGACCTAAGTTACCCTCTAGAGTAAAAAATATTTTGTTCTTTAAAGTTATTTGATACTACTTTTTGCCTAATGCTTACTGAATTAATTTCCATAGAATCATAAATTCATTTAGGTTGGAAAAGACCTTTAAGATCATCGAATCCAAATGTTAACCCAACACTGCCTATCACTAAACCACACCTATAACATCAGATCTACACACCTTTAAAACCACCAGGAATGGAGACTCCCTAATCCCAGGGCTTTGCAACCCCTTCTGTGAAGAATTTTTTCCTAATATCCAACCTAAACCTCCCCTGATGCAACTTGAGGCCATTCATTTGGACCTTCCACTTGGAAGGGAAGTTGCCCTGGGTTTTGCTTTATTCCTGTGATCTGAAAATTAAAGTCTATTATATTAATAAATCATATTAATATTTATTAATATAATACAAGAAAACACACTATTTCCTCATCTCACCTGGCACACAGTCCAT
>JANHGN010020561.1:30066-46606 GCA_024605025.1 Megaceryle maxima | reverse complement strand
TACTGCAGATTTAATTAGGAAAAAAAAAAAGAAAAAAAAAAAAAAAAGGAAAAAAAAAAGAAAAAAAAAAAATTTCCTCCTCCTCCTCAACTCAAACAACATAGTGGAATTTTAATTACCTTGTCCTTGTTGCTGCCCTTGTGCAGGCAGGACACACTGTCCCAGCTCACCATTCAACCAGAGCTGCATACGAATAAATGGTTCTCGGCCTTTTTGGGTCAATTTACTCCATGGCTTTGGCCTGGAGAGCATGTCACTGACACTTCCTTGGGACAGCCCCAATACCTGAAGTGAAGCAACCAAGAACGGCACGTTAACACATTTGATGTGGAAGGGGGTGTGGGGGGCAATTTAAGTCACTTTGGTCTCCTTTAACTGCTCTGTCGCTCAAATAGTTTTTCTACGGACAATTTGTGACACTGCAAAATGTCATCTGCAGGTACTCGGGTGGAAATGCTTTTCTCCTGCCGCGCTTTTCTTCTGGTGGGTGGTTTTTTTCTCCTGCAGGAACGGAGCAGCAGCGCAAACAGCAGAAGGATGGTGCAAGATTTGCATGCTTTTCATATTTTGTGTCAAATAGTTTCATCAATTCTAACAGGAAAAACACAGAGTCCGGGCACACACAGGCAGATAAAACAGGAAATGATTGGCATGTATTTTGTTCTCAAACAAAAATAATTGGGACTTTTGAGACTAGGCCTATATTTGGTTGATTTATTTATTTTTTGGGGGGTTGGTATGAATTACAAGGCTGGGTGTTTCCACCTGGAGCAGAGGCTGCTCCACGCAAGTAAATATTTAAGAATACAGCCGACTGCAGCAAAGGGGGAATTTCAGGCAGGCAGAACTCAATTACTTGCCTGGAATTCAGCACAGGTACAGGGGTTAAAAATCATACTTAATGAAAGCTGCCACGGGATCTTTAATGACCCCAAGAGGTCAGGCTTTTCATTCTACATCTTAGTGAAAAGGTAATAGCGCGATGCCGGCTCCTATTATACTATCAGATTGATTCAATTCTTTATAGGAAGAAGAAACACCAGCTGCCCACCGCTTCTTACAGCCTGGGAAGTGTGTTCTGGTGGTTGGAGACCACCCCCTCCCAAAATCCCACGTGTTCAATGCTTAGAGCCCACGACGTGAGAACTTTGGGAGGACTCATCGTGCGCCGCGTATCCGTAATCAAACATTGCCTGAAAATGGCTCAAGGCACACAGAGGCACCCAGTACAAGAAATGGCTGTGAATTCTTGACTTCAGGTCAGGAGAGGTAGGGGATTTTCCATGTGTTTGTTTAAATACCTTTGTGCGCATTGCCAAATATTAGAAAAAAAGGGGAAAAAAAAAAAAGGAAAAATGCTCTCGTGTCCATAATCTTAGAACAATTTTAAGACTCTCCAGTCATGACAACGGCATTATTCAAATATTCCATGAATTCATTACATTAAGCAGGAACTGCTGAGTCTCGGTAACATTTGCTTTGGCTTTTGACGTTTCTAATCTCGGGGCGGGGGGGGGGAATTCCTCATCACCAACGGCTGAAGCCAAACTGTGTATGAAAAGCTAAGCAATGGACAGAGCACGGGAGAACCAACACTTCCCTCTACGAGCTTAGTTTTAAAATATTTAACATAGGGAGCAAAAACATTTTTCCACAAGGCATATGTGGGCTGTTCCCCTGCGTCAAGCTGAGCTCCATACCAAGGTAAGGAGCGCAAGGCACATTCACGACACTGGTGGAACAAGACATAACCAGTTCTTTACCTTTTCCCCAAAGATCCTTTGGCAGATGCCATTCTTTGCTAGCTTTTCTTTGACCTGCCGCGTTAGCTCTATGGTATCCACTTCCTGGTACATATAAATCTCATACTGCTCGGGTGTCAGTGGAGGAACTGAAGGTTTGGATGGCTTTGACAAAGACACGATAGGGGATGAAGGGAGGGGGCTATTTTGTGGTGTCTCACTGCGACTCGCCCCAGTCATGCTCAATTCAGAACTCTGGGAGTACGGAGATTCAGCGTTTGGCCACTCTTTCCAATATTCTGAAGAAGACGGTCCTTGGAGCTGGCTACGATCTGGCCTAGTCTGATTGCTGACCTTTTCTTTTCCACCACTGGCTTCCTCAACTTTTATATCTTCAGGAAGAGCTGTATTTCTTCTCTCATGCTGCACAGTATTCCACCAATGGTCCTTCCAAACACCACCACGTCCCAACTCATTTTTAACATGCCTCAACATACCCTGGGCAGAATCACTTATTCCATGAAGCTCTAAAACAGGTGCCTCCTGAGGCTCCTTTTTGAGCCCAGAGAGGTTCTGCAATGCAGAGATACTGGAATCAGTGACAGATGAATGTTTCTTCAGGGATATGGCCAAAGGAGAATAGCTGGAAACCGAAGACATTGCAGGTGTAGATACTAGTTTGGGGGACAGGATAGAAATGTCAGCTTGAGATAAAGGTGGTGTTTTTAAGGCAGGTTCAAGGGCAGCCTGCTGTGCCTCCATTTCCCGTCGGGCTTGTTGCAGAATGGATCGAATAGCATCATCAGAATTGCCACTGCTAGATGCAGAAGGCGGCTGAGCCGGCTCAGCTATGAAAAACAACCAAAAGACTAAATGCAACAGAGGAATATGCTTTATATTCAACACGTGCTACTGTAAATAGTGCCCCGGCAGAAAAAAAGGGCTGCAATACATTTCTGGATGGGAGGGAGGAGTTTTCACTAGGCAAAGCTTTGCGTTTTGCAAAATAATGTTAAGATTTCCAAAGTTCTTCACTGGAAAATTTTTCTAGTTGCCAAAGTGCTGGACATTTGCACGCAGACACCCAGCTGCAGCCATCCAGTGGCCCTTTGGTACCCCTTGCACGCTTTCCACCATCGGAAAAATTTTCAAATAAATGCCTTTGAAAATCAAGCCTTCACCTCTTCCTCCCCCCCCGCCCAGTGGTCAGTAACATTTTATAGTTCGATTTACACAGTTATTTAACCTTTCACTTCTCTCTATCTCCACAAAGGAATCGTAACACACACTCAGAGCTGAACTCAGCTGCATTCACCTGGACAGCCTCTCAATTCCCTCTCATGATGGAAATAACCGGAGTCCTTTTACCTCCAGAAATATAACACGCAAATTCCAACAAAGCAAGAACTTTAGTAGGAGACTTCAATATTTCATTCGACAAGCTAAATAATGCTCCTGCTTCCTGTTTTCTTGTTCCGTGGTCCAAACCACTGAAATAAACAGCTCTACAAAACTCAGGCTGGCGCCTGCCCTCACCCTCTGCCTCAGCCGAAGCCCTCGGCTGGAGCCACGGGCGCTTTCGGAAGCGGTCCCACCTAAATGCAGTATTTCAGTGGTGAACCAGGACTCGTGTGGCTGCACTGCAGCAGTCGGGGATGAGCAGAGACTGGAACGTGGGTGTAAAATTATCTCTGCAGAGCCAGAAGGATTTTGCAATGGCATCTGTTTCCATTTAAGTCAGAGGTCCCCAGTGCTTGAAAACCAATTCCTCTGAAAGCTACTCTACAAAGAACGGGGAAAGTGAAGCGCTAGATAGTAATGGGGAACCTGCACGCTGCAAGAAGTGGCCTGAAAGTGAAATAAAATTTGAAACACGCTGCCTATTACTCTAGTAAGATTATGCCTCATCTGAATAATCTCTGAATTTGCCTCCCTACAGTCATTCCTTCCTGTCACGCCCTGTAAGATACGTGAAAAGCTAAGAAATGGGGAAAAAAAAAAGAGACAGGGGGACTATCTCTTCTGGTTTATGTACTGGTTTCACAGGGAGCTTTTGAGGCTGAATTAATATTTGGAAGGAAGCCTGAGATTCTCAGATGAAACACGCTACTGAACAACAACGTGCTTGCCGTTTCCTGCACGCAGCCCCTCTTTTTCTCTATGTAATCATTGCTTGTATAAAGTCAGATTTAAATGGTGTATTAACTAGTCTTTCATATTTTGCCGTGGGATTAGCTTAGTTTTCATTTAGAAGACAACTATCCAAGACTGTAAATCAGTATTTACTTTAAAAAGCAAAACAAAAGTATTGCAGAGCTCTTTCTACTTCAGCATTAGCCCTTCAGCAGTACTGGAAACTCTCGTAAAGTTGGGAGGGCTACGGACAGAAAGTTAAACTATATGACAGCGTACAATGAGAAATTAAACTTATCTTGGGCTAAGATGTTAAATTAATGATGTTTTGGGGAAAGGAAAGGTTTGTTTGGATTTGCCAGTTCATTCACTGAATACATTCTGTAACCAAAAATAAAGTCATATACAAGTCAGGACGGAGTTTGCCTGCATTGTAATTTCAGTACATGACGTCCACAGTACGATGGTACTGGGTGTGACTGGTAATTGCTGGCTGCATCGTGACCTTCACCCCGACAAATCCATGTGCTTCCCCCTCTCATGCAGTTGTGTCCCTGGGGTGTGAGTTAGAGAGAAGAGAAGAGAAAGCAGGAGCTGTTCCCTTTCCAAGGAGTAAATTGGTAGAAGGAAGGATTTTGTAGGTTCATGCTGCAGCTCTGCATTGGTGTAAAGGCAGCAGAGCTCTGCACATGGAAAAAGAAATCTTCCAGTGTCACTCCCCCGGGAGTGGGGAGAGACAACCCCCCCCCCCAAGCTGTCACACGTGTGAACTTAACCTGGGATGTCTCATAGACAGAAACAACTCCACTAAATAATAAAAACAAACCCCAACAAAACTCTTCAAACCTACATTCAAGGTTTTAAGAATATAATTAACTGACCAGAAAGCTCATGGTAATTGTTTTAATTACATTCTGAAATAAAAGGAGCAAGAGACAAAATGAGACCGTACCTGTTTTCTGTACTTGCAGCTCCCTTTTGGCTTGTTCGAGAATGGATTTGATGGCTTCATCAGAGCCAGTCTCTGTGGTTCGGATTCTTGTGGTTATATTACCTGAAGAGGAAAACAAAACTAATGACACTGGGAAAGCTGTTATTTGTCTGGTTGGTTTGGTTGGGTTTGGTTTATTTTAACAAAGACAGATAGCAGATACCCAAATGGTACCAGCCTGACCTGACAAAAGTTTACATGAGACCTTTACCAACATTTACACCACCAAGAACATAATTAACATAATAAAAGAAAGCCTGCCCACTGGCTGCACTGGGACCATGAGAACTCTGGGTCATCGGAGGAAGAACTAGGTGGTCAGATGGGCCTTTTCCAGGAGAACACCACCACAGGTCTATTTTTTTTCCTTTTTTTTTTTTTTTTTTTTTTTTCTTTTTTTGGAGGGGGAGAGGAAACAGAACGGAAAAGAACCAGAGGGGAAAGGAAGACGAGTGAAAACATAAGATCAAGAATCACCTTAAAATTGGCATTAGCTGCCAGGCGAAGTAGGATGAGTATATATTCAGCCCAAATAGAATTAAAAAGTAACTAGATAAAAACAATTTTTAACTTTCTAGAGGTTAATACATTAAGAGAAACAGTCATTTAAACGCAGATACCATTTGAAGTACTCTCCAGCTAAGAGCCATTACTTGCTTGTTTGGTTTTGTTCTGCTTTTTTAACCACTAAGGGGAAGAAAAGGAGGGAAACCGATGACTGCAAATGCTCCTGCACTTAGCTGCATTTTTCATTATGAGATTATAATTTCTAAGTGAGCTAGATAACTTCTCACTGGAATCAAAACAGCTTTGGAGTACTTGGGTTTGTTTTCTCTTCTTCCTCTTGCCTTACTAAGAGAAAAATTCTGCAACTCGTCTGTAACGGAGAGAAATGTTGGTACTTCCTGTCCAGTGATAATTTATTGGTCTGATGTTCACTTATCTCCTTTCTTTTTCATGCACTGCACTGAAGTAATATCACACTAATTTATCAGCGTGTTAAAGCGTATCTGTCGACATAAGCCCCATGAGAAGAAAGAGGTAAATCTAGAGCAGAAGCAGCACGTGACTGACGTGGGATTACACGTAATCGGGCAACTTCCTCCCTCCAAAAATCACAAAAATAGCAAAGAGAGCATTTCAATAGATCTGATGATTTTGTAATGCCACTTCTATCACTCTTCTCATTTTATCTGCGTACGCAGTGAGGTTGGGAGTGGAAAAAGTATCCAAACAGGGTTACGTTAGTACAGCAGCAGCAGCAGAATTAGAAAAAAGCAAAAGTGTTCATCTAACCCATGGTTTGTTTTATACTTACTGTCTGTTTTTCTATCAGATTCCAGGCCAGAATCAAACTGCACAGTTTTAAGGAAACACACAGCTAAAGCACACTCCACTTCCTAGGTATTGACTGCAAAGAAAAACACCTGCCTGTGACGTACCTTCAGACCCATTTCTTCGTTTCGGTACTTCCTGAAATAGTCTGTTCAGGTTCTGGCCTGGATTCTCTGTTGAAAAACAAGTTTGGTAAGAACAAAACAATCAGGGGATGGTTGCTCTGACATCATGGGCTGTGTGACATGAGAAGCTGGCAGCCTGTCTCTGACCGCGAGGGCTCGAGCTGCCCTCGCCCCCTCGAGCCTCTGCCTGAGCGCGGAGGAGCTGGCTACTCGGGAAGAAGCAAGGCTGGCTGATTTGTTAATAAAGATCACAGCTACGTTCGGAAAGGAGATTAGACAGATATAAATAAATGTCTAGAGATACCAAAAATGAAGAGGTTAAAGACGGGCAGATAATCCCCTCAAGTACAATCATCAAAAGGAAGAACAGGTTATAAATCTAACAGTGTGCGCTTCCAATTAAACAAAATCGAGGAAAATCCTGCCTGCCCTCTCCAATATTTCTTGACTGTAAACAACTTACTTTTCAGTTTCTCTAAATGTAAATCTCGGTCTTTGCTTAGGATGAATCGCAATGAAATGCATGTTATTTCTTAAAATCCCTGCCCTAACTATGCAAAGCTGCTTTAAGCTAGGACTGTTGTTTCATTTCTCCTCTCATGCATCACCTATGCGCTTTGTCAAAACACCGGGGAAAAAAAACCAAAAACCACACAAGACACCACAAAAGTCTGGTCTCAAGAAACCCTAAATAGAAATTGTCATGTATTTCTGAGGGCTGAGAGCCTTAGGAGCTACCAAACCTCTTCACTCCCTGTTTAGCTCTGACACGGACCTGTTGGGAAGCGAGCGATGGAAGCGTCCCCGCTGCTTGCTCCTGCTGACAAACACAAGTCAGCGGCTAAAAAAAGCATAAGCAAAGATACTAACCTGCTCGAGCGCTGAACAGCAGAGTTAGAAAGCTGTACTTTCTGCACCTGATCTCTGATCTGGGTGAGAACAGCAGCAGTGCACGAACGGCCCCGCACAGGGAAGCTTCCAACTTTTTAACATTTGGAACTAAGAGGAGAATCGGGCGAGACCCTCGGCCGGCGAGCGCTTACCTCTTTGTCTACCCTGGATGCTGCGAAGAGCCAAGATGTTCTGCTCGTCCGAGAGGAACTGCTTCATCTTATGAAATGGCTCCTTGCCTCTCACAGTCAGTTTATTCCATGGCTTTGGCCGGGCTAGTATCTCACTCACAGACCCTTGCGACAGTCCCAACACATAATGTCCAAATATCCGCTGTCCAATATTGTGCTTGATCAACTGCTCTTTCACCTGACGTGCAATTTCGGCCGTGTCTATCTCCTCGCCTTCAGAGATGCTCCCAGCACTTTCTGACTGGCTGGGAGATGGGGCCATGCCATTTACGTCCGGACTTTGTTGTAATGGACTTTGGGAAGATATGGAGTTTGTGCTGTAAGGACCTGTTGAAAAAATCATGCTTGTGCTTCCTGCTTCCTGCATTGCCTTGGAGTAGAAGGACTGCATTAGCTGTCGCTGGAGGAGAGAGTTTAGTGCAAATTTTCCTGTGGAGGCCAGGGGTAAGCTGGGGCTCGCCAGGGATGAGCTGAAAAAGTCTTGACTTAAACCCGTTGGTGAGAACTGGTGTGTACCATTAGTATTGGAAGCCTGCTCCCCCGCGTTGCGGAGCAACTGAGAAGGAGGGGAGGCCGGCAAGGTTGCAGGACGCTGACTCTCAGGCTGGTCTTTCCCTTTTCTCCTGGCTGACCCTACAAGGAAGGTCAAACATAATGCATTATGGGGGATCAAAGAGGGAAAAACCAAGATAAAAAAATGCAAAGTTTGCCCCGCAAAGGGAAAAAGTGCAGGTTTACAAGGGCCAATGAAGTGGCGGTGGGATTTTTGTTTTCATTTTGGTTTTGGTTTGTTTTTGTTTGTGGGTTGATGTTTTGTTGGTTTGTTTTGTTGTTTTTTTTTTCTTTTCTTTTTTTTTTCCCCACAATTGAAATTTTAATAAGCCAAACAAGGCCCCCAAAACAAACAACATGCATTTCATGTTTGCACCTTTCTTGTATGTTGCAGCCTGGAGAATCCCCCTTACAAACATTAACACTAGAACAGTTACATGAAGTGCAGTTACACATTTCAAATCAAGGCAGTTACAGACAGCAAGTCTCTTTGTTGTCTCTCATTCAAGACATTACTCATTGGACCTGACTGAACCCAAATGCAGCAAACATTTACATTTTGGAACAAACCAATTTGAATAAAGGAATCACCAGATCACTCAGTTAAAGTCATAAAACACTTCAGAATTCAGTAATCCCAGGGCCAGTGGCAACTTTTTAACTTTCTTCCAGCTGCAAAAACCATAAGCGTTCAAGTATCTGGAAATTCCATGACTTGCCATTTAAAAAAAAATGTGCACACAAGATGTAAAAAGCCCACATTAGGAAAGCTAAACGGCAAACACACTTTGCTAAAAAGAAAGTATTTTGTTTTTCCAAGCTGACCTGCTGGTAGTATATCTAAGTGCATCAGACAGGAAGATTATTGTGTTCTACATGCAAACATTTTGCATAACATTGTGCGTGGGGGAAAAGACTTCTGGTGCCACGGATGAATCTGTTCCCAAAACAGAAGACAGCCTCAAACGCTACCACTCGGTACATCTTGTAATGCCTCTCTCTCCTAACCTTTAAAGACTCTCTGAGGTCTCCAAGTTTTAGTTTATTATCCAGCCTATAAAACTGCAGAAATCAAACGTTATTCAGTGCTCTCGTTGCCTCTTAATCTTTCTGCCATGCGTTAGCTCAGACATTCATCTCTCACTCAGCCCCTCCCTCCCTTTACAAGGCAGCAAACAAACCAGAAGAGCCGAAAATCGCGTCAACCTACCACTCAGGTCACTATTTGTGATCCGCAGCGTGGCGTTCTCAGACTGCAAGGAGCGGTTCTTCTCCAGCAGCAGCACCTCCAGCGGTTTAGATGCATCCTAAAGAAAATCAAAGTGGGAGGTTTGTTTCTAAAAGCATTAGGAGTCTCACTCAGGCACTAAAAAGGATTCAGAAGAAGAAAACAAGTGCTCATCTCTGCTCTGAAGGCAGCTGGGGAATTCACCATGCATATATTTGCAGGAATCGCTCAGTGCTCCTACGTGAGCCACAGAAGAGATTCGCTGTTTAATTTTCACTGTAAATCATTCATCAATTCTGTGTTATTTTGAAATGTGTAACGGAACGTTTTCTTAATCCTCCTTATTTTAAAGTGGTACTGGCACGCGTTCAATTTAAAAGCTGTACATCTTTTAATCTGATGAAAATAGGAGTTGAGATGATATTATTTCTTCTAGGTCAGCTGACCCAAGTTAAGCATTTCCTTGAAATGCTGCGTTGCAGCATAGACAGCTTGTTCAAAAATACAGTCAGCCACTTACCTTCCACTAAATATCTAACCCTTGCTTGTTAAAAAACAGGGTGAAAATTAATCCCAGTGTATTGATATTCTCTTCAGATTTCTGATGCAGGAATTTAATTCATAACCTTTAAACTTAACTAAGATTAATTGGCTGGAATAGCAGAGCTTTCTCCTGCTTGCAGTACTCAGAGGTTTGTTTTCTTTTGTGAATGTTATTTTCAAGGCTAACAAAGACTCAAAAATGCTAAAATCCTTGGCGAGTGTACTGTCAGCACAAGAAACATGCGAAGCTCAGCGTAGCCGCACCCCAGCTCTAGTATCTTGAAAAGTCTCAACTCGACACCGTTACGGTCACCCACTCCAGCCCAGCTGAACCGTCCTTCTTTGTCCTTCACCACTTAAGAAGAAATTACCAGGCAAAAAGAAAAAAATGTTCAGTTCAGTTTTTTATGTAAGAAAACATCAGGAAAACAATGATCAACCCTTACGTTCCAAATCAACAGGAAACCATCCGTGCCAACACCAATGAATTGCAAGACAAGAATTTTTGTTATTTAACCGAGCTGCTGAATTAAGTAAGGAAAGAAAGGTAAGTCCAGTACCTGCGCACCAGAGCTTTCGGACGGTGCAAACTCCATGGATTTCAATATGCTGTGGAAAGCAGGAAAAAAAAAAAATTTATTTTCTATTTCTTCTTTTCATAACAACTCCACTAATGAGGATTAACATTACCATTTCCTACTCTCCAGCAACACTACAAGTGATAACAACTTTCCTTGCAGTAACACAGTCTTCTAATGAATACAGAATAACTATTCAAACTAGTTATTGGATAAGAAAATTTTCTCGAGCGTCATCTAAATCATTCCATATGCAATCCCACCAGGCCAGTTTAAAGCGTAAATTTAAAGGTTAATAAGGATATAACATTTTAAGCTGTCAGAAGCGATATGAATTTATCTGTGAAGCTTGAAGGGAATGAAAAAGTTGTAGCAAAGCAGCAAAACATGGGAATCACCACCACAGTCACAGCACTTTATATTATATACAGCAGCTCACATAGCAAGGAAAATATGCACAAATAATCTTCCCGACCAAGACACTACAGGCTAAAAGGCAGTTTTTCATTTTAATAACCTCCTAGTTCTATGGCGAAGGGAAGATGAAATGGCACAATATTTCTTAAGAAATATGAAAGATCCAAATATTTATAAGTACATTAAGAGAAGAATCTGATAGTCTCATTGTCAATATTTTAGATAAATACCGCGCAGTCAAAGGACGTCTCCCTTCAAAGTCTTTCAGTTGGAGTTGTATCGCCTGGCAAACGAGAATCTTACAGGAATCCAAACTTATTACTGAGCCTTGTCCTATAAATTTATTTAAATAGGCCTGCTGCAGGCAGGACCTTAACTTCCTCAGACTGAAGCAATAAATGATTTGGGCTTCTCATTGTACAAAGATGACATTCATTCGTTGAAGGAAAAGAACATAAACAGATACAGACAGTCTTCATACAGCATTTTTTCACGTATAAAGCACCAGGAACTTTGTGAGGCAGGGAGAATATGTTTAATCACGTACTAAACTGAGACAAAAAAGGCAGAAGACCAGTATTAAGATGCAGGGACTAGTTCTGGATGCTACTAGGAGTCAGCCAGGCACCCAGCGCTCCTCAACAGGACCACGTAGCGTCCAGCTCCTCTGGAGATCTGTCTGTGTGTTAATCCAGAACTGGGTGTCCATTACGTGACGCTCTGGAAATGACCGGGCTCGGTGAGTCATTCGAGATCACTCAAAGTCATAGCAAATCCAAGAAAAGAAGTCATCCCGAGACAGAAACCTCACGCAGTTTGCATCTGTGCATACTCACTGCATGCAGTGGTAATTCTGAGAGGCACTCCTACAAGTAGAGCAATTAATAAAATCACAATATTCTGGCCACTGGTTTCATCCGATGGCATCACTGGATGATGCCTCTCGCCAGCAGAAATCACTGCAGGGTAGAGCCATCATCCCAGACACAGGCACATAAGGTAATGCTGTTAAGACTCTGCTTTAGGTGGGCACAACAGCTCAGCCATGTGCAAAAGTGCCTCTTTGCTGCTGCTAATGGACCCAAGGAGAGAGGCTGGCATTAAAGGCCTGAGCTCTTGCAGATCCTGACAATAGTGCCATCAGAGGCATGTTTACTCAGGTTGCTACTCCCTGCTGAAAGCAAGTGTTTCCTGGGACACCTCTTCGGAGGCACAGCTCTGTCTACCAGGACTCCAAGGTGCTGGGGAAGGTAAATACACATCTAGGAAAACCCCAGTCACTGGCAATTAGCTGTTTCCATCCTCCCACAGATTCTGCAGGGTCTGGCCTCTGAAAGGACAGCAAGTCATAACGTATGTTCTCATGATAGGCAAAGAAGGACCCATCTGAATTTAAAACCCCCACGATGCGTAACAGCGAATTATCCCGCGGCAGATCACGGGCGCTCCTCCCAGTTCAGTTCAGTTCAGTTCAGATCCGCAGTACACTGGCCACGCCGGTCTCCCGGAAATCCCCACTTACCACGCTTCTGTTTGCCATGCAGAGCAGTCCTGGAGCATACCAACCGCCCTCCTTCTGGATCAGACTAAACCAAAAGAAGCTCCCAGCTCCCGGAGGAGCGGGTGTTACGTGCTCTGACCACGACTGCGCTGTCCCCAGAACCAGACTGAAACCAGTCCCAAGCGCGAAGCAAGCCCGAATGTATTGCGTGCATGTAACAGGTTCTCTGGCTTTAAAGCCTTCATCCTGTTGTGCCCTCTACTTGCACAGGCTGCTCTACAGATGCATTTTGGTTCTGAGCACCTGGTGCCAGCTGGGACCTTCAGAAAGGATCCTGACCCTTGCAGCAGCTGCATTTTTCCGGGAGCCTGGAGCAGGCATCCATATTCAAACTTCGGCTGGAAACTTACTGACCTCTGCCTACTTCAAAGGGGATTCTTTGCTGCCTCAAATAGCCTTCTGGCAATTCCACAGGTAATTTCCTATACACTGGGAACCCAAACTGTACTAAAAACCAGGTTGATGGTATCTGGAATTGATTGCCCTTGGAGGGATATTCACTGCAGCAGGATTATTTCTTTAAAAAGTGTTAAAAAGTTAAACGTGTCCAAAATGACTACACAAACGTGTCACAAATGAGACATTTTTTTCCTCAGGAATATGAGGAAGCAAAATGTTTCCTCTTTGGATTCCAGGAATATCTTTGCCCGTGAGATCTCCACTCAATCTGCTGCTTGAGATCAGTTACCTGCTTTTTAAAGGAACGATCTTGTGACTTGAATCTGCACATCTAAGATGACTTGAAAGGTCTTGCTCTAAAGCAAAGTGTGCATTGGGACAGCTCGACTTTCTGTTCCTGTGATCCTGACTGCAAAGGCAGGGGGGTTAGTACTGTTGTATTACTTGAGAGGGAACTGAAAAGACACACAGAGCTCTCAGATCTCAAAAATAGATTTAAAAACCATTTTCCAGAAAAGCCAGTGCAGAAAGCAAGGAATCCTCCTATCCCAGATCTTGACGTGGACCCAGTTAAGCTCCTCTGAGGTTAGAGGTTGGCTGATATTGAGATCCCTCAGCCTACAATGCATCTAACATCCTTGAGAGGATTAAGGAAAAGACATCAGTGCCAAAACAACGGAGAAGTTTATTCCCTTTCTTCCTTACTGACAAGATACCTCTTTCTCTTGGTGCGTACGTGTGTTACGAGCAGTTCATTTCTGTCAGTGTTTCAGGGCACAAAGGCAGGCGTGGCAGGATTCAGAATGAGGGATACCAGATTTACAGGAACAGACTTTTCATAGTTTCTCTTCAGGTCAGAATGCTGCTCTTGGGAGATGCATGTTTAGATTTTGGCACATCTTTTGGCCCGGGTGGGAGCAGAAAGGGTGGTGTGAACGAGCCCCTGTGATGATGCAGCATCACAAACTTCTTCAGTGCTCTCACAGAGGCTCTCAACCCCCCCCCCACACACCTGGCAGGATGGTGCATGGACCTCAGGCCACCTACAAGCTGGCTGGTAAAAAATGTTACCCACAAATTATGTGACATAAAAAATGAGAGTTAATTTACCAGCACCCAGCAAGGGCTGCTTCCAGTTCTCCCATCTCTGTTACTGCAGGCTCATCTCAAAATAACAGGAGCAGGCAGAGGCACCATATGAACACTCCTGTGTCATGGCTTCTCCTGGACCTATCATCTGCCTTCCCCCACCCCTACCCTCATGTAAGTCAGGGTTGTAAAAAAGAAAACCAAACAAACCAACAAAAGCCAAAAAAGAGGCATTACCACCAGGAACACAGGGATCTAAATGAGTTTTGTTTCTAAAATAAAGGCATTAAACCAGGTAGGATTTGAAACTCCTGCTGTTTTGGCACATTGATGTTTAGTAACTCACATGGCCAACTGGAGGGTGGTGGCCTCATTTCCATTCACTACTTTAGGCACAAGGGCATGAACAGGCTGAAATCTGAAGGTGAGTTTCCTTAACTTAGGAGAGAAGGTGGATGTATTTCCCCACATCACTAAAACCATGATGCTTTTTTGAGACCCATTAATATTCAGGTATCATGACCAAAGAAATGCTTGACTATTTTCCCTTGACTGAAACTAAACAGCTACAGCAGGGTGTGCTGCAGCTGGCAGCAAACCAGAATAGAACAGCACCAAGGGCTGGGCGGTCGCTGGACTTGCAAAACCAAACCTGCTTTCCATATTCTCCAGGGACATGTAAACAAAAGCACATGACTACACCAGCCTCATCTGAAATACCTCATTAACCAAGGTAACGTTCTTTCAGGCTTCTTAAAATACACACGAAAATGCCACAATGATGAAAGAGGAGATGGAGTTTCTTGCAGTTATTTAAACCTTGACACTCAACATATTTCCAGTCAGAAAACTTCTCTTCTGAACCTGACAGCTTATCTTGTTAGAGTTTAAAATGAGGCTCTTTTAAGTCTCTTTAAAAACCCCCTTGAAATAGGAAGAGGCTGTTTGTGGCTTTAGTTTCAAACCACAATATATTAGCAAAAAGACACGGTGAAAGGAGCACAGCATTAAAATGATAAGTGCTGAACAGCGGCTGGCAAAAGCATAGAAAAGGTGTTATGGCCAAAGGCCCTGCATCCAATTCTTGCTGCACAGCTGTTGGCTGGGGATTTTTAAAGAGCGGTCCACCTAAAATACCACAGATTGTCAAACTTTTTACCCTTGTGGAAGGTAGTTTTAGCACCTTTGCTTCACAGGCGCTTGAATTATTCGCTACTGCCATGCTCTGCTGCAACAAGAAGAGCACTCTCAGATACAGCAGTGCCACTGGTTCTGGAGGCCATTTCTGCCAATATTCCCAATTTATTTCCCCGTCTTTGTGGTTTTGACCAAATTCTTTATTGTTCTGGGAACACAGATTTGTGGCTTCATTTAACAAGCATTGTTAAACTAGAGTTTGTGAAAAAATTATGTAGGCATTTAACACTTACTTTAATTCTTTCTTAACCTCTTCATAATCAGCCTGTCCTTTCAGTTTTTCTTCCAGTTGCTTTAAAAGAAAGAACATGGATTTAATTATTCAGATTATTTAATTTTTTTTTCTGCAGGCTTTCAAAATCATCTTGAAATTATTCTATATATACAGCAGTGCACAAGTGAGGGTTAATGACTCATACCTAATTTGCATATATTAGAAAACAAACTATAACCAATTCAACATAAACATAATTATACCTCACTCCTCCTTTGTTTACAGAGTGCCAAGAGTTCCAGAATTCAGTAGGTCCCAATTCAGCTCTTTGCAATGTCACTGTCATGTGCTCAGTAAGGAGGTGGGGGAAGAAGGCTTTAGAAATGGGGCAGCTGAAGTTTTTGCAGAACTGATAAATGGAGTAAAGCAGCAGGATGCTTTGGCACTTACTGGATTCTTAATATGACTTTTTGATAACCTTATCTGCACAGAAAAAAGGAAAAGCCTGAAGAAGCTGCTGTTGACTGCAATGCCTTAGGCTTGGTAAGACTTCTACAATGCCTCGTGCCCCAACAAAACACCTGTACCGAGTTGTTTTATGAGCATTTCTTCTTGCAATAACTAATATGATCACACACTGGAGATCAAACATTGAGACCAACTCAGCAGGGCTTTGTGCTCAGGTCTACCCGACCCAGGGCAGTCTCAGTGGCTTTTCTTTGGTGCGGAGATGCCGCAACCGTTGAAACAACCCTCCTAAGGCAATCTGTAACTGTCCTGCTTTGGGTGGGAACAGAGCTGCTTCTGTTCAGTGATTTGGCTTTTCAGCTCAGTTCTAACTCCCTGCACTGTCTGAAGTTGGCACCCTGTTTTCCCAGGCAGTGACTGTTCCCAGCAGTGATAACACCCCCTGTTCAGAGTTAGTACCAAGAGCTGGGGTGCAGACCGAGGCCACTGCTGGGTCTTGTGCACCACGCTGGGGGGTGCAGAAAGTAAAAGGCGGCACCTGCAGGGAGGAGGGGCTGGGACGGGGGACCCCAAACTGCCCAGCGAGGGATTCCAGCCCATATATGTCACACTGGGTATAAAGCAGAGGGGTCTGGAGGGTCTGTAGCCACCCTCTCTCTGGGGGCTCCTGGGCTCTTCTCCCCTCTTGGCCCGCTCTGCCAGCTTTGCCTGGCTTCTCTCAGGCCCTCCTTTATTTCCTAACTTGGAGCATCCTAGGAGGACTCTGTCCATTCTGCCTTCGATCCCAATCTGTGTGTCCTCAATCTGGTACCAGAATCCAGCCCCTGAACACAGCTCCCGTCTGCTGCGGGGCCCAGGCTGGGACCCCCCGGTGCCTGCTCCACAG
>JANHGN010020561.1:4655-29966 GCA_024605025.1 Megaceryle maxima | reverse complement strand
CTCCCGTCTGCTGCGGGGCCCAGGCTGGGACCCCCCGGTGCCTGCTCCACAGCACCAGTGGTGACAGTGATGGGATTACCAGCAGGGGGTTGGGTTCCATACTGGTTTTGTCTATATTTGTACATATTCCATTATTATTATTATTATTATTACTATTTTCATTTTCATTCAAGCTGTTCTAGTTTCCTTTTCTAATGGTTGAGTCTCTTTCCCTTATTCCCTTTCTCCTCCCACCCTGGGGATGGAGGGGGGTTAACAGAGAGCGTCTGTTACAGGTCTAAGGGGCTGCCCTGACCCTAAACCATGACAGTAACGCAATGCCACACATTTGGACCTTACCCAAGGGCCCCCTGCTCCCAACAGCAGTGCTCATCACTACAGGGTAAATGCTTCAGGGGGCCTAAAACATAGTGATACATAACTGATGCTGTTACATTGCTTGAAGAAGCCACATCAATTTCCCAATAATAATTTCTTTGCTTAGTACAGGAACACCCAATCTAAGCAAAGGGAGAACAGAACTTAATGGCCTGCACCTTCCATGGAGAAGTTCAGGTCAGCTCTGCTTCACTTCAGTTTTGGTGCTAAAATCGGCACAGAACCCCAGAGGTCACAAGAAACAGAAATAACACGAGGACATACCACCCTCAAAGACAAGAGCATCTACTTTGAAAAGGAAAGGACTATATGACATGAAAAAGAACAATAGGGCTTTACAGCCAGGAGAGGCTGCCTGCAGTGGAGAAGTGAAGTCAAGAAGATGCTGTCTGAAAGCAGGAGGAAGGCAAGAAAGTGCTGCTGTGAGCTTGGGTAATTTTAACAACCTTGTTTAAATGCAGTCCCATGAAGTTCTGCCCCAGCACAGCTACAGGTGAGCGAATGGCAGGGCTGGGATGGATGGACAATTGGAAGTGGAACCTCTTAACCATGCTGTCCTCTCAAGTGAGCCAGTGGGGAGGTATCAGCCACCTCAAAGCTATCGGATGGGTCCGAGCAGCAAACCTGAACACTCCGTAAACACAGCACCCACAGGTCAGCGAGCCCCTCATCTGAGCCATCTAAATAATTCAAATGAGGCTTGTTCAGGTGACAGCAGCAGCATGTGGGGGCTTTGTTGGACTTTCAGCTACTTGGCCATCTTTTAAAGGATTTCTACCCTGTCCTTTCCAGCTTAGGCATTGCTGAGACTTCTGCCTTGCCAGCAGCACACGTACTAAAACGCGGTCCCAAAGTGGATATCCACGTTATCAGCATACAGCCCTCTGAAATTTCTGATCCTGCTTTTTGATGCCACAATCCCCAGTCACTGCTGACGAGAGGAATCTCCCAGCAGCAAGACACGGGCCCTGCTCTGGCAGCTGCTCAACAAGCAGCTCTTCGTGGATCGCCAGCACCGGCTGTTGCAGGAAAGGAGAAACTGTTGCTAAGTGTGGAATTAGTGCTCTACGGGATGCTGGTGAAACGAGTGGCCTCTTCAATGGTCTTCTGTCCTGGCATCCTTAGCCATCAGTAACTTGTGCAGTCATTTGGATTGTGTGAAAAAGGGAAAGAAAAAACCCCATCTCTATATCAGCTAAACCATTTTTTTCACCTGGACTAAAGACAGAGCAAGTTTTAGTCATTACTCCTGACAAATCCTGCCTTACTTAATTCCAGTTGCTAACTGGAATTAGAGGGAATACTGACTTTGCTTTACAGAGCAGACAGTGCCACAGGTGTTTTGGTCCTGCTAAAATATCTTGTCCTGATGTAACTAAGAAAATCCCATGAATATTAAAGATGTTTGAGGTTTTAATAACCTCCAACATGTGTTGAAATCTCATTATGTGAATGCCCCCCGGGGCTCAAACTTCTCTAAGTTTTAAGGAGGGTCAGATCCAACGTGCCACGAGTTCAGGCAGCTCTTCAAGCTCAGCTTGATGCTGAGCAAACCAGCTCCTTCACCAAGGAATCCAGCTAGACCTCTAATGCACCAGGTCTGGCTCAGCAAGACTGCAGAGGGATCTTTAAATGAAACCAGGAAGCCTGAGAGCACTTGGTACTGGGAAGGAGATTTGGCATCATGAGTGACAGCTTTAAAACTCGATGCAGGCCATGGGAGGACCTCGCTGAACACTGCACAAAAAATAGCATCCTGGATTAATATGGTAGTTAATTATGCAACTAAGATATGCTAAGAATAAAGCCTTTTGTAGAAACAGGTATAAAATACAGAAAAATTAATGATTCCCATTCTAATGCAATCTATATTAAAATGTAATTCTGTATAGGGGTATGCTATACCCTGAAAGTATTTCTGGAAATGTCAGGTACAAAACACAGTTAGGGAAAAGACAGACAAGAAAGACAGACAAGGAAGGAGAGGAAAAGAAAGAAGAGGGAAAGAAAGAAGAGGAAAAGAAAGAAGGGGAAAAGAAAGAAGGGGAAAAGAAAGAAGGGGATGAAGAGAAAAAGAAAGAGAGAAAAAGAGGGAAAAAGAGAGAAAAAGAGAGAAAAAGAGAGAAAAAGAGAGAAAAAGAGGAAAGAAAAGGAAAAGGAAAAGGAAAAGGAAAAGGAAAAGGAAAAGGAAAAGGAAAAGGAAGGAAAATGAAAGAAGAAGAAAAGAAAGAAGAAGAAAAGAAAGAAGAAGAAAATAAAGAAATGTTGCTAGAATGAAGCTGTTTTGGACTCTCAGATGCTTGTATGCTGTTAGAGCAGTACAGCAACCAGCAATATTTTACTCTGAATTGTATAAAAAACACATCCATCCATCATTCCCAAGTACCTAACACAGAGATTGTTGCCATGGAAAACCCGCACCTAAACGTACCCTTTACTAAACAATATAAGCTAACAACTGAGAAGGTAATGCCCGTATATAAGGAGACCATTTAGGCACTTGGCATCTTCCCCATCAATGCCTGTTTTAAGATGTATTAGTATGGTAATTGTCTCAAAGATCCCTGCAAAATGCACAGAACACGGTATAACAAAGGTTCAAGCTGTGAGACAATCTGGAGGAACTAATATATTGCCCTAAATATCAACCTGGTTAATTCAGACAAAAGCTATCCTAACGTTCTCACACACACAAAGATGCAGGGAGCCAGGGGGCAGGAGGAATGGAATTGGTGCCCTTTCTGCACACTGAATTGCCAGTGTTCCATGGTAAGGAATCATCTTGCATTTGATGGATGAAGGAACCCCATAGGTTGGGTCCTCTCATGTTACTGAAAGGAAAAATAAAATCATGACTCTATTATTAACTAAGGCATGTCAGGTAAATAGCGTGGGCTGGATTAAGGAGCTTCCAACATTTAAAAAACCCCAACCATTAGACTAATGTCACAGTTTAGTTTAGAGTGATAAACTAAAAAGCCCATATTTAATTAACTCGGGTTATTTGATCTACCTCTTTGCTAACTAACGCTGCTCTATTCTAACTGGGTAGCAGGGAGGCTCTAACTCCTGGCAACAAAGAGTTAATATAATTACAGTTAGAAAAGTCTTATTACTAGAGGACATGTTTTGATTATTAGATCAGATGAAGATAAAGAAGCAATAATTTCAAAAGTATTTCTGCATTGTTTCATTAAGTCATAGAGTATTACAGAATTCCCCCAAGATATGCTCTGAGAACATTGCTTTAATTTGTGAAACTGGGATTCTTTTTTTTTTTCTGTCGTGGAGGCAACTGTTACAATCTCAGTTATTTTAGATGCAGTTCCTCTCTGATCAAACATGAGATCAATGCGTCGCCACTGAGATTTGGTTCTTTGTACAACAGATCTCAGACACAGGTTTTCCCAGGTAAGTGTATGTATTTTGAAATATTTTTATAGTGCAAGAAAGAAGGTTAAAGACGGTTGAAATGACTACAACTTTATCAATAGAGTCACTGCATCAGAAACTATCAACAGGAACCTAAATACCGAGCATTAGAGGGGCAAGCCTATGAGAAAATAGAAGGAGATTACTGAAATGAAAATCAAAGACTTACTCTGTCATTTCTATGATCCCATTCCCTTTGAAGTTAATGGCTAAACTAATACTGACCTCACCAGGAACATGCTTTATTCCAAGAAAATCTGTCAAGTGCAAGGACTCAAGATATTTTCTATCAGGCTTCATAAAAAAAAAAAAAAAAAGGGAAGAAAAACCCCCATAACATGGGTGTAGCCAGCAAAATCTGTCCCTCAAAACCAGGCCAACTCCTTCCTCCCTCGCTAAGAGCGGTGCCCACAAGGTGACAGATGGGCAGAGACCAATGCTGTCAATACAGGAACCTAATGGGCTTCCTTTGCTCTACTGAATTTTCATAAAAATTGTGCAAGGCTGTGTTAAAACATGAGTGCAACGCTCTGGCTTTCATCCCCAACAGCCATTTCTCCACATAAATTATGCTACACCAGAGCAAAACTAGGAACCGCTAAAAAACGTTTGAATTAGAACAATTTGTAAGAGTTTCAATTGCACATTAAATCATTCTGATAGAGGCAAGCTACCCATGCCACAGTCAGAGCTAAGTGGGTACTATCAGCCTCCTGCCTTCAAAAAACCCAGGCTATAAAACCTGCAAAACTATGAAGCCTTTAATGGAATAGATAAATTTATCTTGTTTACACTTGGAATCTCATCGATGGTGGAACAATGAAAGAGACAGTGAGTTACAGGAAACTGATTCATAACACATGGCAGGAAACATTTCTCATGCTCACTGATAGACCAGCAGCGTGGGGGCTAGAGCACAAAGAAAGTAAAGCTGCTGAAGCAGAAGGTGAAAGGGTCACTCACAAAACCGTCAGATGTTTCTTCTGGGTTCGGTGCAGTGCTGCTGGTATGCAAATGAGTATAGGATTGGACTGCTAATTATAAATGGGATTTATTGTGCAGCAAATATACAGTTAAAAAAAAAAATGAAATGGTTATTAAGGCTAAAAAGCCTTCTCTCTGTGTCTCTGTGCTTTATGCTCTAAATGATACACTTCCCTTTTCCAGTGGAGGGGGTAGCAGGTAAATTCACAGCACAATCAACATTCCTGGCAAATCTGCAATACCCATCCCTGGAACGGGAATTTAAGATTTTAAAAGCCAGGAAGGATTTTCTGTGCCTTTTCAGTTCAGCTGAACTATCCACAGTAAATATGCGCTGGGTTTTGTCGGTGGTTTTAATTCTAAAGGTAGTCAAGTCCTGCAAACGCAGATTTCAAACCAATGAGAACTAGGTGAATTAAATTAAACTAAAACGTCACAGAAACCACAATTCAACAGCGACCTGAAGAAGGCAACAGCTCTTACTGCACCTCTGAGGACCAGAGAACCCTGAGGTCGGTAAACCCGAGGTGGGTACCTCAGCTCGACCCTTGGAAAGCTGCTGAGCACAGAACTGAGCCTCACCTTAAGCGTGCTGTTCTTGGCGGTCAGCTGCTGCTCCAGCTGGGAGATTTGGCTGCTGGAGTTCTCCCGCAGCTTGGTGAGGCTGCCCTGGAGTCTCTGGACATCTTCTACGAGCTGGGCGATTTCCCGCTCCTTCGCAGCCAGTTCTACTTCCAAGCTGGACCGTGTTAGCACCTCGATGGCCTGCTCCTAACGGGGGAGCAAAGTGTTAGACCAGGGAAATAAAAAAAGACAGCAAGCTTGAATTCAGGGCAGTTAGGGAAGGATTGGGTGGCATGAGAGACAGAAACAGCTTCTACATCTGGGACTACCGTGAGGACTGCGTAAATCTGGAAGATTCTACTCCCCAGCACAGCTCTCTGGTAAAACAGGGATAATGGAGAGAATAAATTTCCCTGTTTTCTAAGTGCACTGGAAAGATGCAGCCGTGAAAGTCAAAGGATTCTATTTAGCTCTATTTATTATTAATAGTCCAAATGCTTTGACAACTATGAAAATCTGTGCTTGCAAAATACTAATCAGATAAAATATTCTGAAGTAATGGAGCAGAATTTCTTAATCAGGAACGGCAGAGTCATGTGCCTTTGGCTCTCGCCATGCATGCTGCACGTTTCAGGCAAAATCGTCAAAAATTGCCCCAAATTGCTACTTGCAATGAACTTGCTCCTTGCATGAACACTGCTCACTGGTAAGATTATTGCTGGCAATGAAAGCCTCTCCTCCATGGGGCTGAAGATGAGGACAGGCATCATGACAGCTGTAAGACAAGGCTGTTCTCCCTTGGCTTTCCATCTCCAGAAATTCCCATTCCTAAATGAGGATGTTTCTTCTGGCCTGTATCAGAACCAGTGTGTCCAGCAGGAGTAGAGAACTGATGGTGTGTCCAGTACTTGGCACTGGGGAGGCTGCAGCTTGAGCACTGGGGTCAGTTTTGGGTGCCACAGGATAATAAAGACATTGAGGTGCTGGAGCCAGTTCAGAGAAGGGCGACAAAGCTGGAAAAGGGTCTGGGGAAAATGTCTTGTGAGAAGCAGCTGAGGGACCTGGGGTTGTTTGGTCTGGAGAAGAGGAGGCTGAGAGGAGACCTTGCTGCTCTCTACAGCTCCCTGAAGGGAGGGTGTAGTGAGGTGGGTGTTGGTCTCTTCTCCCAGGTAACTGGTGATAGGACAGGAGGAAATGGGCTGAAGCTGCACCAGGGGAGGTTTAGGTTGGATGTTAGGAACAATTTTTTTACTGAGAGAGTGGTGAGCCCTTGGAACAGGCTGCCCAGGGAGGGGGTGGAATCACCACCCTTGCAGTTGTTCAGAAAACACCTAGATGTGGCACTTCAGGACATGGTTTAGTCATCCTGATAGTATTTAGTAGATGGTTGGACTCAATGATCTTGAAGGTCATTTCCATCCTTATTGATTCTGTGATTCTTCCAGTTTCCCACAGCTGCAAAATCTGCCCTCAAGTCTGAAACTTCCTCACTGGACTGACTTTCCAGTAGGACAAGAAATAAGAGAGGACAGAGAAGTCAAGAAGGTAGATCTGTTCAGAAAGGACAATGCTGACTAATTGTACCATCTCCTTTGTCTCCTGCATTAAGAGATCAACAGCTACCATGCACTGCAGAGCTCTGAAGCTCTCTGCCATGAAGCACGTCAGGAAATCCTCATGCAGATCTGAGGAGCACCAGGCAGCCCAACGACAAACCCACTGTTCCACTAAAAAAGCCTAAACCACCTCTTGCCAAGGTCAATGGCTGTTCCTCAGAATACACCAGTGAAGTGGGAAAGAATCCATTTATTGACAGACAATGATCTTAAGTGGGACACCAAAGATCCTATGGTGAAGGAGAGGGAAATTCAACCCACCAATGCTGTCACCCAAGCCCTTCCCTTATGATTTCAGGTGACATTGCAGCAGCTTGAAATAAACTCCCTACCCTCTTTTCTGGAAAATATAGGCACGACAAAATCCCTTTTCCAGATCTTCTGAACACTTGGCTTGATCCTCAGTGACTACACAGCATTGTATCTCACAGAAAGCTGCATGTACGAGCAGCAGTTAACAACGCTCTCCTATTACACTGAATTATACTTTTAACTTGAAAAAACCTCTAATTTGCTTGCATGAAACATCACAAGTTGTATAATCATCTGCTGCTTGTGCCTATTGAGACTAGAACGTAGAGTCTGAAATAAGATAGATAATGATCATTTTCATCCTGCAGTAGTTGTCATATTAAATATAAATGAAGTGCAGAAGTACTATTAAATACAAGAAAGACCTAATGTTAAAATAATGATAAGACTAGGACAGGAGATAGGAAGAGGCAGGTAATTCAGAGTTACAAGTGATATTCAGGCTTTTTATTTTTTTGTTTGGCAGCCTGCTTGCCTATCTTTTGGCTTCTCTGAGAAAATACTGGGTTGTATTAATAGATGACCCAACAGATCTGGAGGACCTGCAGTTTGTTACACGTTCCATGCAAATGTATTTTAAAAGCAACCACGTGTTTCTTCGATATCAGTGTCAAGCATGTACATGGCTTGCAAGAAAAAAACACTGTAAGGAGCGTGATTTCTTTTGTTTGTTAAATCTGCTGCTTAGAAGTAGACTAAATTTCACTTAATTGCATATTTACATTTAAATACTCCTATTTCTCCTTTGGCAAACAAAAATCAAAATAATCTGTCTGCTCATCTGTGATACCTGTTAAAGCAGGACCAGCTGGAGCTGTAACAGCCCTGTGCCCGCAAGGTCTGACCGGCAGAGCCGGTGCTACCGACCCCCAAACCCCGCTGTTTGCTCTGTTTAGATACACAAGGGGAAGGCAACGAGCGGCTAAACCTTGAGAAGCACAGAACATCACCTCCATTCTCTCAGCTTCTTTTATTGGATGTATAGGCGCAGTCCTCAGTTTAGACATATTTGGTGAAAACTGGGATGATACCAAATTGATTCCCAGTTCCTCTGGCAGCCCGCACGCTAAGGCCACCCAGGAATGGGCAGGCAGCAGGTCCCTGCTGATCCAACCAACTCTGGGCAAAGTTGGTCCCCTTGGAAGCTCCTCACCTCCGCCGTGTCCCCCAGGCGGGCGCGTGCTGACGGCCCGCCCAGGCACTCCGTGTTACACTCCCCTGCTGCCTTTGCTTCTCCTCTGCTGACGCTTTTACCAAGGTGAAATCATTTCTGGGAGTTGCTGCTGCCCACTCGGACTGGCAGCCGTGGAGTGCTCAGAGAGACCTCAGCCCGGGCCGTGCTCTTTGGCAACCACCGGCCCCCTCGGAAGGTTAACCAACCCGCAAGCCCAAAGGAGCACAGTTCCATTTCAGTTAAAATATTACTCCAAACAGATATTTTTATAGCTGCGAACATAAATTGAAAGAGCTGTACTGCAGGAATGTCAGAAACCTGTAAGAGTCAGTAAATATTTTCTCTCACCACATCAGGTGCCTTCTGGATCTGTGTAGCGAGTTGGAGAGATTTGTTAGCTGACGAGAGCTGCTCCCTTAAGGTCTCTGCCTCTCTCTGAGCCACCTCTGCCCTCTGAAGGAAATGAAAAGGGGTGAAAAGAGAAAGTACATTCAGTTTAACAACTGACAATTATTACAAGAACATTCATCAATTCATGCCTGACTGAATATAATTGATTTTCCTAAACACTCAACCTAATAAATGTTAGAAAAAAACATAGAATGTGATGGATTTTTATTTTAAACAGTACAAGGAAGAAATAATTGAGCGATTATGACAGTAATTTAACGCTAGGAGCAAGGAATCCCCTGCTGATACTAATGCTGCGGCCCACTGAATTTCCCAGACTGAATAAATACAAGTGGAAATGGAGTCTTTTTATTCAATTTCTTTCTATTCTCATAGACCAAGCAGATTTTATTGCAAGGTTCCTCATGGGAATAATTCTCACGGGTAAATGCTGAATTAAAAGATATTCTGACCATTCTCTCTAACACACATGCAATGTTGTGGGCTGTCTTTCTTCAGTAATTATTTCCCCAAACATGAATTGTTAGATTCTGTTCTTTCAGCGGGTCTATTTATTCGACAATATTTAACCCTAAGCTGACAATTCTGCACAGCTCAGTTACCGACTGCCGAGGTTTTACGCAATATCTGAGAAGCCTGTGACCTGACTACCAGACAAAATACCCATATAAATATTGAATAATAAGAGAAAGAGGAAAGGCAGAATTATCAGCAAGGATGGTCTGTACAAGAGTCTGGGTAGAAACAGATGGATCAGTAACTTCAGGCAATAAGGAGCAGTGAAGTCTTTTCCATAACTGTGCTTCTGTTAAGAAAAGTGGAAGAAAACCTGGTTGTTTTTCCAGTATATACTCCTCCTGGCCAGACTTTTTTTTTTTTTTGGTTAAAAAAAGGGGGGTTTTGTTATAAACCCACACTGCTTCCTGCTTTGAGTAATCACTGCTTTCTACCTGGGCTACTCCATGCAAATCATGCTCCACTTTCAGCAGAAAATAGCTAAAATAATTGTCTACCTCCACTTCCAAGACCTATCACCAAGTCTTCCACACCCATGAGCTGCCACCAATCGAGGCCAAAACCTCTCTTGACCTACTTTTACCCTTTAGAGTGACAGGTCCTTTTCTTTATTGAATAACAAATTCACGCTGCCACTTCTAAGCCTCCACAACTCTCACAGAATCATTCAGGTTGGAAAAGACCCTTGGGATCATTGACTCCATCCATTAACCCTGCTCTACAAAGTTCACCCCTAAACCACATCCCCCACACCTCATCTAAACCAGCCTTAAACACCCCCAGGGATGGTGACTCAACCCCCTCCCTGGGCAGCCTGTTCCAGGGGCTGGCTACTCTTGCTCTGAAAAATTTTTCCCCAATGTCCAGTCTAAAGCTCCCCTGGTGCAGCTTGAATCCATTCCCTCTGGTTCTGTCACTAATTACCCGTGAGAAGAGACCAGCTCCAACCTCTCTACAACATCCTTTCGGGTAGTTGTAGAGAGTGATGAGGTCTCCCCTCAGCCTCCTCTTCCTCAACCTAAATGGTTCCAGCTCCTTCAATAAGATTTATTCTCCAGGCCCTTCAGCAGCTTCGTCGCCTCCTCTGCACTCGCCCCAGCGCCTCGCTATCTCTCTTGTACTGAGGTGTCCTATCGTCCTGTGTCAGGCTCCTGCTTTTTCAGCCAATCCTTTTGAAAACCTTAAGTCCTCTAAAAAAGTGAACAGAAACCCCGTGTCCCTGTGGGTGCATCGACGGTGTTTGAGTCACCAGGCAAAGCAGAGAGGCTCTGTCTGCAGATTTAATCAATCAGTAAACTAACAGCAATCAAATACTAACCGCATCACCCACGCTATTTGCTCACAACATTGTATTAAGTGATTTTGCAGAAGGTTCTACAGCTGTAATTAAAATGTAATTGTGAAAAGTAACAGTAGCAGGACGCTAAGAACCAGAGGAGGGGACGCAGCCTACTGGGCGCTTGAAAAAATGCCCGTGCCGGTCAGAAGGCACAAGAAGAGGAAGTTTATGTTGCTTATGCAGCTGGACAATATCAGTATCAAAACCGGAGCTAACAATACACATTGAGATAAATTAATTCCTCGCACTTTATTAGAAGTGGGTGTCCATATATTGATCCAACAACTCCGGCAAGGCAGGACGAGTTACTGCGCCGTGGCACTTGCTCTTGCATCTACTGCTGTATAAGTAATGGGTTTTGCAGCCTCAAGCAATTCTGCTGATGGTTTCCATTCACCGCGGCATTGTTTGGAGGAGCCGTTCAGCTCGCATGCGAGCAAACCACAGAGGCTATTTCTAATAGATGTTACATCTGCATACACGGGGAGCTGTCAGCTGCCCTTTCTGCAGAGCCTCCCCTGCCGATTCACACCACCTGTTGGAATCCTGGGACTCCCACCAGACGAGATCTCCTTGTTAAAAATACATCAGCAGGAACTTTAGGCAATTCTGTTCAGGAAATACTGGTCAATTGTTCTCTCCTGTTTTTTTTTTTTTGTTTTTTTTTTTTTTTTGTTTTTTTTTTGTTGTTGTTTGGTTGTATAGGCTAGCTTTTCTGAATTATAGATGCCTTCAGTGTCTGGAAAGCACTTTTGGGTGCTATTGTAATATAAATTATAAATCACACACAAAAACCTGTTAAAAGAATGGCAGAATCAAAATTGAGCACTTAAAAGTTTTGAAAAGCCAATGCCAAGACCGTGGGTTGTTTGGCCACCTCCTGTGCGCAGGGCTTTGGGAGGCCGGCTGGAACCACACAGGAACATGCTACTGCTCTTTCCTGACGAGACCCCCCTACTTGATTCAGCTCTCAGGATGAACATTGCTCAATGAACGAGTATTTTGCTTTGTCCTCCTTGTTCTGCATCACCTGTTGTGGTTTATTTACTGCAAACTAATCCCACCCTCCCCTGCAGGTAGGGTTCATCGCTTCCTCACGGGCTGTGCTCTGGTTTCTTCCACCAACGGATCCAAGTGCTTCAGAAACCCCCATTTTGAGCAGCTGGGTTCCTCAAGCCCCAGCCACAGCCCCATTGCCATTTGGGTGCTCTCCACAAGCTCAGCCACAACCTCACTGCACGGCATGGGCTGCGTTTGGCTGTTTCTCACCTGCTCACCCTCACCCGAGATCCCAGACAGTGGCTGAGGTGCCGCTCCCCTGTAAAACCCTCTGCTTTTGCCTCTCTGACTCCTACTCCCTCTCTGCTTGTCACTTCTTCCCCTCTGTAATTCATTCTGGCTGCTGGAAGCACCATTTCTGTCTTCTCTGAGCTTCACAGCGCCTTTGGCTTCAGGCAGGCAAAATCCAGCTCACAGCTCGCACGACCTAACGACTTCCAGAATTAGTCTTACCCCCACGATTTCCTCTTCCTTCTTTTCCTCGTTGCTTCTTCTCCAAACGTCCTCCCAGCAGCCCTGTCCTAGTCCTTCTCCTCCCCTCCTCCCCACCACAAACCCTCCGTCCGCTTCTTGCTCTCCGTGCTCTCACGCCGATGTTGCCCAGCTCCCCGTGGCAGCTGGGGCAGCCTGGGTGAGCATCTCCCCTCCCAGTGCTCCCCGTCAGAGCGGCACTGAACCTCACAGTGCAACCAGGAGGAGAAAACCTGGCTGGTTAATGTCCACCCAGCCAGCGCAGCGATAGGCTGCAGCGTGCTTGGGACAGGCACAGACATCAAAGCCCACAAATTCAAACCAGATTCTGTTGAGTTTGTGTGAAGTCTTTTTTTTTCTTTTCTTTTTTTTTTTCTTTTCCAGACACTCATAGGCTGGCCAAACTTGGGGCTTTTTTTTTTTTTTGCCTTTTTTTTTTTTGCTACTTGAAGCAACAGAAGATACAACACTGAGAAAAAGTCAAACCCTCCCTCATCAAGGGCCAAGCCCCTTCTCTTAAATATGGGCACAGCAGGCTCCTCACCAAACCAGCAAGAACAACTCGTAACATGTGGGCAAAAGTGGATTTTTTTTTTTTCTGAATCTTGTTCTTAGAAATGGTTGAACAATTTTTCCTGAAATAGGAAAAGAGAGCACAGCCAGAGACAGACGCCCAGTATGGAAAATGGCTAAAACCTACCAATCTTGCACAACTCGGAGCCACTGGAAAGTTCACACAACCTTCTCTTTGTGTGAAACTGTCCCACTTTGGCTGAGAAATACGTATGCCAGGGTACAGTTGCTTTTCATCAGTCAGTGCTAAACCTCTTGGTTTCTTCCTTCCAAATCTACTATGCACAGCCTAGAAAAGCCATGATGACCAGTGTCAGTCCCACTACTGGCCTTGACAGAGATCATGCAAACCCACCACTGTTTTCCTGCATAGTTCAGCCATCCAATCCCTCCTAATTTCTATACCACTGCTTTTCTAGCACAGAGCTACCTCCCTGGTAATGAACTATTTCAAAATACTTCCATTCTCCTTAATAGAGCATGTAAATATTGTACTGTTCACAGCAGAGCCAGTAGGTCATGATCATAATGCTGCTGTGTGCTTTCCAATTAAAAAAAAAAAAAAAGAAAAAAAGAAAAAGAAAAGAAAAAAGGAAAGCCTTACACAACATATCCAGTTTAAATTATTCTCATTGTTTCCTGACAAGATAATGAATAGCATGAACTGAGTGCTCTTCTACTTACAGTAAAATGTTAATTTGATCAAAGACCAGTGGTGTGAATAGCAAAATGAGATACTTACAAGCAAAAAAAAGTATAACCTTTCCCTTGAAGTTCTACCAGCCAAACTATATTTCCTTATTACATGCTAAATTCAGTGCTATACGTGGCAAAATCTTCCTATGGGCTACGAGTGGATATTATCACAAGTAATTCTGCTGAAGTTAATGAGCCTGGTTATGGCAGTAATCACCACGCTTGGTTTTAAGCGCTTGAAGCTGCCATTCTTACTTGCAAGCTGCTGCAAAAGCTCTGTTTCTTGGAGTACGAGATCAATTAAAGCACTCTCGTTCAATGTGCTTTCATTTTCTAACTTCTGAGATATAAAAATTTATTTAAAAACCTCTAAACAACCCCAGTGTTCACAGAACAACAGCAAGGTTATCAGATAATCTCTGACATGAAAGACTCTTCAGAGCTCTGGCACCTATTTTTTTTCCAGCAATGGAGAATGACATGAAAAGAAAAAACAAAACAAAACAAAACCCAAAACAAACAAAAACCAAAACCTCCAACAAACAGAAGAGGTTGGGTTGTCTTCATTCTTGTCTTCAGGCTACTGCACTTTCCTTTGCACACTGAAAGGCTGCCAGATAAATGTATTCCCAACTGAAAGCCAAGCATTTACAGGAAACTCCTGTGTTTGGATGAAAATAATATTAACCATATTTTGCCTTCCTACAGCACTTCTCTCTGCAAGGATCTCCATGCACTTTATTAAGTAAATGTTATTATTCCCATTTTACAGATAGTGAAATCACAGGATTAAGTGAATGACCTCAGCTGCAATAAACCAGCGTAACTTTGCTGAATGCAGCGGGGCTACGGCACGGCGTGACCGCGAGGGATCTAGTTCATCGCAAAGGGGAGTCAGAGGGAAAAAAGCCAATGCTCTGGCAGCATCTGGGGCAGTACCCGTGGTAGCCCTGGTGCAGGTGAAGGAGCCGTGTCAGGATGAACACCCTTCCTGATGGAAAGAGAAAACCAAGGGCGGCCTCGTCACTGGGTTTGCTGCCGCGCGCGGGTCGGAGCAGAACCCTCCCTGCACCACCTGTATTGTGTTGCTAAGTGAAAGAGGAGAATTTATTCCATCTACTGCTCAAAAACCATACATATTTTATGGCAATCTCACTTAGTGGGAATATCTTTTCAAACCATTTTCCAATGTGATTTGTTAGAGCCAGGAAGGTACCGTACGCAATCCAATAAAAAAAAATAATCTTGAGAACAGCATTTCTGCTAAAATGCCCTGCTGAGGTTTTCTTTCTACTCCTACAGCAGATATTGTGCTATGGATTTTAGTGGTAGTTCTGTTCAAAAAATTGCTCAAGCTCACTAAGTCTTCCTCTACAGATCTTAAAATCTAACACTAGATTTCTGTGAAATAAACGGTACTGCCCCAGTCTAGATTCTTTAAGAGGTGCTTATGTAGTTCAGAAAGAGTGGCTGTTCTTGTTTAATTGCTAACAGAAGTTTCTGTATTGGACAGAAAAAAAGTAGGAGTAGAAAACTGGGAGCACTATCAGCACTGTGAAGATGGACAGAAAAGTAATGGGAACGTTGTGCTTTTCCAAAGGGATACCATGGCATAGATAAAGGGGAAAGAAAAAAGAATGAGTTCTTTTCCTATAGCTTCACCAAAAAAAGGCATTATTCCCAAAATCTAAGGATACCCGTCTCTTAATTTTCAGATCTCTTTCCTTCTTCTCAAGATTAAAATATAACCCAGGATCAACCAATTCTAACCAGAGCTCTTCTCTTTTCTTTTTAAAAGTGGAAAAATCACTTCTTCTTTTTTCAAGAAGCCCAAATGAAAAAGCCCATTAGACTTTAAACAAAATAAAAATAAAATAAATAAATACAAAAACCCAACAAAAAACCCCAATGAACAAAACCAACCCCCCAAACAACACTGAAACTGAATGTACAAAGCCAGTAAACAGATCTGGACACATCCATGACATGAAAAAACCAAACGTAGACTCAGTATTAAAACCTGAAAATGCGCCTGCCTCTCTCTCTCTCTCTCCCCCTCTCTTTTTTCTAAGGGTAACACTCCAAAGCCTTTTTCTTTTCACAACATAAGAATTATTCTTTTCAACAGAAACCTCCGTTTTTCTCATGCAGAGCTGGGTGATTCCAGGGTGCTAGATGAAGTATAGAAAGCGAAGGATAATTCCTTGGAATACATCCCCAAGACTCGTGACTTTCCTGCCACAATCACTTATAGGAAAGGTGTAAACTGGAAGAGGTAAAGCAAAGTGCTACCCATAAATATTGGTGTAAAAAAAGACATTCGAGCAACTGTAACTGCTGCAAGTGCAGAGTAAGTACACTGGAGCTTCATTAACGTCACTGATTGGAAATTATAATATTCTGGGAATCAAACAATAAAAAATTCAAAGATGCTATATCCCAAACTATGATAAATCATTTATTTTGACAAGTCAGGGTAGTTTAGTTTTAATTATTTATTCTTATACTTCGTAGCGTATCAGAAAAATATGCAGTGATTTATTGTGCAAAATGAAATCTTAATAAAACAAGTCCCTTCCCCAAACTACAGGATTATTAAATCTTCATGGAAACGCGAGGCTGAACTCTCGGGTTATTTTTGTTATCAAGCTGGCGGGTTAGTAAAGTGAAAATAAGCCAGTCCTATTGTGTTTCGTTGTGTTTTGACTTCAGCCCTTTACAGGCCCGAGCCGTACAAGCCATACAACCTCTGGGATGAGGAGAGAAGCAAGAGAAGGAGAACAGCCCCCAGGTGCCGCTGCCCTTGGCTCTTCTGCCGTCCTGCAGGCGATGCTGTCGCATCTCAGAGCTACAGCAAGCGGGGGATGTTGGCTTCAGACCCCACACGTCATGGAGCTAAGGGCTGCCTTGAGGCAGGCGTAGGTAGAGCTGCCATGTCAATGTACCATTCTTGTCCTTTTTGTGTCAGTTTAGAGCCCTCAGGACTTTAAAGTGGAAGGGTTCCTCCACAGGCCGCCAGTGACACCCACCGCCCAGCCAGGACCCGCCTCACCCCAGCAGTGGGTGTAAACTGGTGCACTTCAGTTACTCAGTTTGAGCTCTTCCAGTCTGAAGGAGGCGAGTTCTGCTGCAAAACCCCACCTAGGATCTGGATTAACTGCGCTCAGTGCCTGGATTAGCCACCGAGGAAGGGCTGTCACCGCAGCAGCTGTGTGGCCACCATGTCCCCACCTCCAAATCCCTCCACCCTGGCTCGCTCCACTCAAGACAGGGATTTATTTATCTCACTGGTTAGGGTTATGGTTTTGGGGAAAATTCAGTTTATATCTCGTGGTACCGATACAATGGAGAGAAACAGAACTTTGTGGTCACTATCCTTTTTTTCTTTCTAAGCAGAAAATGGCAAAGCCCACTGGTATTTAAAGGTAATTATTCCTATGAGGTAGCAGTTTCTTCTGTGGATGGTAGCACACGAACAAGGCTGGAAAGCTCCTGCATGAAGCAATGTGAGCATCCAGACGAGGAAAAAACAGGGGGAGACGAGAGGGGATGAAAGTCTGAAGACTGAGGAAAATGGTCCATGCTTCACTCAACAGGACACGAGGGTGGGAGTTAAGACATCAACCCTGTCCCCATGGATCTCATCACCCAGAATACAGACACCTGGATTAATATCAAGCAAAGCATCCACCCTCTGGTTACCGCAGAACTGCAGAGGGTCCTCACATAAAGCCAGGGAAGGTCGGAAGTACCAGCTCTGGATTTAAAAACAGTAGTAACTGAGAAAGGGGTTGTCAAGAAATATCAGTTCTGAAAAAAATGACAGCAAATCTGTCTCACATTTTCAGTGGAAACATTTTGCTGTTCTGTAAATTCCTGCTCCAAATCCCAGTGCTTTGGGTCAGTGTTAATTCCAGAGCAGCAAAACATCACATCAAAATCAGCAAGGCAGTCTATCCTCAAAGTGGGAGTCATGCTGAGCATGACTCTTTAAAGGTAGCCCTGACAATGGGGAATAGGTACTTACTGAAATGGTAAAAGGAAATGTTAATTTAACTATTAAATACATAATTATGTTAAGGACTTGTTTCTGCAGTTGTAACACTTCAGCCTGATGCAAACTCACTTTCTGGCCTCTGCAATGGATTTAATTTCTTCCCATATTTTTTTCTCCCCCAAATATAAAGAGATAAACCACAGGAATTGCTGCTACAAAGATTACTTAATTATAATTTACAGAAGTGTTTGATAAAGGTAAAGCATCACACAAGACACAGACTATGGGCATGTTTCATGAGCTACCCCAGCAGCTCCTGCTCCTCCACCCAGGAACATTCCCTCCCTGTCTCCTCCCCCCGTGTCCCTCACCTCGACGCTGCTGCTTCTCTGATGTTTTGTTGAGCTGCCCCAAATTGTTAAACCCACAGAAAACAAACCTGTCCCCTTCTGCAGTTACTGGGCTCTATGGACTCAATGAAGGGTCCTCCAAGCACAAAAGCTGCTGTAAGGGAGGGGACAGGCCCACAGAAACTGGGAGGGGGAAGCAGAGGAGGGGGAGATGGGGAAAGGGGAGAGAGAGTCACCTCTTCTGGCTTTAACTACAACCACCCTTCTACTCAGAGAAAAGGAAAAACCTACTGGGTAAATCATTGCTACAACTCTGCAAAATGTACTGCCTTTGCAAAAATCACAAAAATAATTCTACCAAAACATCTTTAACACCCACATATTTCTAAAAAGTCTACAGATTTTCAAATAATTACTAGCACTTTCTTAAATATTTAATGCTGTCTACAAAAGTTATTTGACAGAACTAAGAACCCACTGTGCAAACCTCAATTTTCTTTTACTGACTAAACAATTAACCCAACAGCTAACAAATCAGCCTGCTGCTTCCTCAGGATTTTTCCAATTTATAAAGAGCCAGTGTAAAGGGGCAATGGGCACAAATTAGAACCCAGGAGGTTCCATGTGACTGGGAGAGAAGGAGAAGAAGCCAACTTTCTCCAGGAGGAGAAAGTTCTTCGGTGTGAGGGTGTCAGAGCCTGGCCCAGGCTGCCCAGAGAGGCTGTGGAGTCTCCTTCTCTGGAGAGATTCCAAACCCCCCTGGACCCTGTGCTGCTGGGCCCCCTGCTCTGGGTGACCCTGCTGGGTGGAGCAGGGGGGTGGTACCAGGTGATCCCCAGAGGTCCCTTCCAGCCCCCACTATGCTGTGAAAGAATAATATACCTGCTATACTTGTCAGCTGCACCAGAGGTGCTGAAAGCTGATCTAGTAAAAGGAAAAGGCCAACCAAAGCAGCAGCTGGAGAGGGGTGCAGTTTTCAGCAGGATCAGTGACCTGCTCTGGCTCATGGTTTGGCTCCACAAGCACACGAGGTGTGCAGCAGGACCGCGTGGTCGGAAGGAGGAGCAACGATTCTCCCTGGAAGTGAGCAGCTCTTAGGTAAACTTCAACTGGATCATAAACCCTATAACCTGAGAGGCTTAAGATCTCTGATCTTACCTGACAGAGGCATTAGTGAAAGTCATGGATAAACAAATGCCTGGTTGAGGTTTCCCTCTGTGAAACCATCACCCGTTGCATGAATTGCCTGTGAACCATGCATGTCCACACCCATCTCCTTCATCACTTCAAATAACCACTCAAATTATGGACTGGACCAGAAGGGCACTTTGCTTGGCTGTTGGGTATGGTTTAAAAAAACAGTAAAATAAACAATTTTAAATAGTTCCCTATGATTGTGCCACTTTCTCGGGAGTGTGGGCACCGTGGGGGAAAGCTGGAGAGATGTTTCACAATCTACCAAATTAGCATCTGCAGGAAGAAATTAGAATTTCTTTATTCTCCTGCTTGGCACAGTCTGATCTAACACTTGCTAAAAATTAATATGCCATTAAAATGTGCCAGAAAAGGAAGGAAAAAGTAAAGTCCACAAAAGCTGGAGCTGCAGCAGAAGGTCAGGCCTCCCTAGGATGGGCTGCTGGCAGAAGCCCTTTAATTTGGGTAAAGCAATTACCTGTATGTCTGAGTAAAGCCAATGTGATGGTTCTAGAAACATAAACCCGAGAATAACGATTGGGAAAAATTAAGTTTAAACTATCAGAAGGTAAATATATGGCAAAGCATTACTCTACTGTGCATACAATCCTTACAGAGTATCCCTAAAGAGCTGTACTTTTCTCTAAATTTGCATATTTTCTTACTTTACACAGTTACAGCTGCTAAGTGCATATAAAAGAACTGTCATGAAATCCAAAAAAGAAGAAGAAGAAGAAAAAAATTCTCAGTCACACTTAGAATTTTATGAGGAACTCATTTAAAATCCTACCTGATTTGCTCTTTCGAGGTCTGTCATGATCATCTCGATTTCATCAGCCCTGGGAGAACAAGAGAGCAGAAGTTCTGTTATCACCCGAAGGATGCCTGCTGCACGAGTTCACGCACAGCACAATTGCAACATTCACACCAACAATACCCATTTTCAATATATTTTTAAAAGGACACAGTAAGACTGATCAGCTCATCTTTTGACTGGTGAAATCCTCTCAGGTTTCAGCTCTGGGGACTGGTTTGCAAGTCTCCGATTCCTTCGCCTGTTCCCTTTGGCGAGGGAATGAGAGTATCGATATTTGAGCATTTTCATCAGGTCTTTGAAGATCTTACTCCCCGACCTGCTGCAGAAGGGCAGTGTCATCTAAAGTGTGTACATGCAAAGGGGCTTCACAAGTGATAATTCCAGAGAAGTCAAAGGCTACAGTTCTTCAGTCGAGTACTTGTGTATGTGTACACAAAAGTAGCCTGTTACTCTTCTGTTTTAGTGGGCCTGGAAGTTTAGTTCTAAATTTGGCTAAAAAAAAAAATAAAAAATAAAAATAGCACGAGGTCAGAGAGACCAAGAAATTGAATTTTACATTATGCAGAAAAAAGTGTTTGACAGAAATTTATGAAACTCTAAATTTAGACTCAGGCTCTTAATGCGCTTTACGAAGCTGACTAGGAAAGTCAAAGGGTTGAAAACCATACAAACAGTCAAGGAAAAATAGATCCTTCAACATATGTGCGTTAGGTGGCAGCTACCAGCCCTGGCCCTTGAAAACTTCTAAGACTTTGCTCACAGAACTGGAGCCAATCCTCAAGCGATCTCATTTTTATCATCGTGCTGAATCGCAGGCAAATATTTCACGCTCCTGCTCTCACCTGTGAAAGGTACCAGCAGAAGGACCTAGAGACCTAAAGGCATGTGCTCTATCAATATAAGAAGACATTTTCCTTCTCCCCAGACATTTTGCCTGTCTTCTATCTCTGGACCATATGGAAGCAATAAACACTATCCTCATCTCCTCTGAACAGCAGCTTTAACCAGCGAGTCCTTTCGCAATCTGCCAACACCATAATGTCTGGGTTTTGTTTTTAATCTGGAGCGGATCGTTATCAGTAAAAGCTGTGAAATACTCAAACTCCCTTCCTCTGTCGATGCAGAAAAGTCAGGGTTTGTTTTTCTGCTGATCCATTTCTCTGTGCAGGTGTTTACTGGGAAGGATGGTTAATTGAAGTACAGCAGGGTACTGGCACACTCCACACTGGATCATTACGACGGAATATTGACTTACTCTTCAACAGCATTTTAGGTTTCTGTGTGCACACTTAGGGAAGTGCAGTAACAGATCGTAATAAGTAAATGTGTATGTATATAAATGAATGGAAAATTATTTTTAATTGCAGGCTTTAATGTTGTTGGGGCAACACGAATTGCCTTTTGAAAAAAATCTTTTGGCCAATAATGGAAAACAGATTACCATGTGTTCTCTTGTGCAGGAGAAGCTAATGTGCTCTTACACTGGAAAGAAATGCACACGATGTTTTGAATTAATAATAAATAATAGACATTAGTTACTGAACTGAACAATCACTCCTTGGGCAAATAATTATACAAAATGTGCAGGGAGTAGCCAGAGGATGAACCTGGACAGGTTAACCTAAGCCTACAACAACATTTTCCATCTCTAGCCTCTGCAGTTGTGAAAGATCTTTCATTTTAGACTCCAGCCTCCAAATACTCGTTAATCCACTTAGAGAAATTACAGTATTTCACATGGAAAACGTGTCCCTAAGACCATGCAAGTGACCCCATTATGGATCTGTACCAGAGGTAAGAGGGAGGAGAGCATCCTAATGCACAGGAAAAAAAAAAAAAAAAAAAAAGCTTCCCAGCATTTTACAAATATTTTTGGCCAGGACAGTTTAAGGATCCCCTTTACATAAGCTTATGTATTCAGGCTGAATTTATGTGTGAATGCCTCAGGTTATATGGAGCCAGTAAATGATGTCTGGATTACGTCACATGCCTCCCAGATCAGAGCTGGGAATGTCCCATCTCAACACACTGGCTACAGCTTAAACGACTCCAGTCTCCACTCACTCCTCTGTAGGGACTGGAGAACAGTAACACCACGGCCACCTCCTAAACTGGGGGGCCAGGTACCAGCCAAAGGTCTGGAAAACTGCAGAACCCGAGAAGAGTGAAGGACTTAGAAGCACAAACCGCTTGGACCAGGAGAGGAAGAGTGCCCTGCTTTGGGAGCAGATGGGTTCTTCCTCAGTTCAGCCAAAGAAACTTTTTTTTTTTTTTTTTTTTTTTTTTGAGAGAAGAAGATGACTCTGAGGCAGAGGAGATGAACAGGAAGAGGCAGAACTGTGAGGGGGTCTGGACCCATCAGAGGACCCTCAACCACCTTTAACAGTCCCAGAGGCAACCGAGGGGAGCCGAGGGTGGAGCATCAGACGCAGACAGCAGAGCGAGAGAAGGAACAGGGGGAAGTCCGAGGCCAAAGGACCAAGGGGAGATGGGTCCAAGAGCAGTAAGGCAGGGGAACGCCCCGGCCAGCAGAAAGGCTGAAACACGGGACAGCGCCTGCGAAACGAGGTGGAAGGACTCAGGACAATCTTGTATTTAACATGGACAGATGTATTAATACCGCTGTGTCTTTGCCATTTGGGCTGGGGTCAGGATTTAAGAGCTCTTACAGCACTGGCATCCGCAGCCAATTACAAAAACAAGCGACCGAGGATACAGAGCGCCATAAAAATGACATTTCTGCCCTTCAGCGCGCACAGATAATTCTGACTGAATCCAGGAGAAGTGTCAAACTGCAGCCAAGGGCAAAATTGTCCCTTTGTCCTTGTATCCAGACACACCAGCCGACTGATCCTGAACTCCCCTTTCCCTCCGACATTTTCCATACCTCTCTTCTCTGCACACCTAACAAAAGGATGCGACATCTCCAAAAAAATTCCTGTAAAACACCTCCAGCCTAGCAGTCTAGCACACCAATGGAGGTTAATGCTGCAACCATAAATGTTATTTTTAAGTAAAGTAATGAATTAAATTACTCTATATTCTTTCCTAGCACAAGTGTCAACAGCATTCAGAACAATCTTCAAAAGGAATTCAGTCTTTTCATTTTAAAAGCTCAACTACCACATCAGTAGCTGGCACTCAGCAGTCTAAAATCACTTATTTGAGAAAGTCTCTAATAGCTACATTCACTGTTTGCTCAGCAGAGGTATTTATTATAAAATAAATTACAGTTCTCACACCTTTTATGCACTCACAGAAACAACTTGCATTGCTTTATTGTTTACAAAGCACCGTGTCGAATTCAAACCTGCAAGGTACGAGGAAGCTCCACTTTGGCTCCCTTGAATTAGTCCCACACAGGTAATTTCTGATGCATTCACCATTTACCACATTTGCTCATTTTCAGCCCTTCCTATTTCAATATTTCTCTTTATTTCAGTGGAACTACTCGATAGGCAAAATGCCATCCAGCTCAAGGCTGCCCGCACCTTGTCCTGCAGGATTTCAGTGAAGATCTGGTGGGAACTTTGAAGGGAGCAATGGCCAAGTTTAGCAAACCTGTGGTTATACTGAACCTAAAATCCTGACCAAAGTCATTCCGTGCGTACTAAACTCATTTGCAAGAGGCACAGATCTGATGATTTTACTTCTAACTTTCCTGAAGTGACACGTGATTTGGGCTCCTGTGAGTGCCTGGATTCCCCCGTCGCCCCAAGAGCTGAAGGCAAAGAGAAAAACCCCAGAGTTCTGTCTCTCTTCAGACAGACACAGAGAATTGAGGGTAATCGGTAACAAGAAGACCTTTTGCTAAACCATTCTGGTATTTATGGTGTTTTACAGCAGATTCCTACACTGCAACTCAACATTATTCTGGGTTTATCAAGGGTGATATTTTCTTAACATTAAAACAGGTCATGAGAAAAAGAGTGAGTAAAAGCTGTTTTCAGGGACAAATATTATCTACCCTGTGGTTTTTTTTCATTCCACAGATAGTATAATCATTTATCTGATCTAATTCCTTATAATCTCTGTATTAGAGGAAAAGTAATCATGTAAGCAAGACAGTTCTTCCGTCTGTATTACAGAGAGCTTGCTCTAAGTTTCAACACTTCCAGGCTAAGGAATTTAGGAAAATCAAATTTTAAGCCTAAGCATTTGGAGCTACAGAATAAGCACCACTGAGTAAAAAGAACCTGAACTGTTGAAACAGCGTGACCATGAAATATTCTATTATTTCTCCTGCTACTGCGTTTGAAGTGAAAAACAAAAAGCATTAAAAGCTATAGATTTTACAAGGTATAAGCTTTTACCAGTCATGAAAAAGCCCTCAAAGCTAGCATGCCATCTATTAAAAAAACCCCCAAAACAACAAGGAGTTTAAAAAAAAAAACAACCAAACCCCTCACTTTTCAATTCAATTGCTTATGGGAAATAAAAACCACAGAAAGGCTCAATCTTCTTTTTAAGATAAGCGATGAGGTTTGAACAGCATAACAAGCAGGCAAATTCAACAATTGGTAACACGGAAGAAGCTCAGTTCTTTTTCTAAATAAAATTATATCAAGTGAAAAGCCTAAACACCATGAAGCGATTCACTTGCAAGCAAGAAGCATCTGAACTTCATGATTAAAATCCAGTTGATCCAACTCCTTCATTTAGATACTAGCTTAAAGAGGCAGAAACAATTCCTTTTTTATTAACATGACAAGTGAATGGTTTGCCAAATCTTGTGGCTACAGCCCCCTAAACATTCAAACTTACTGAACCTTGAAGAAAACTGCTGTTGGATTCTTTATACATGGAAGAACTGAAAAATACAGATGACACTTTTGAAATTGCAGTCAGTGGCGTGGCCAAGAAACTTCACTACCAGGGCAGATTAATATTTTGGTTTGGCAGAAAACAAACACCATTTTTTCCCACACGTTTGTTTTCTTTAAAAACACGTCTAAGTTTACTGGTCAGAGCAAACGCCATATGGAGCCACTGGGGCTTGTTAAACTGTTCTAATTGCTAAAACATTTACGTGGGCAATTTCAAACTAAAAGTATACATTATCAACTAACGGGCACGTTTAATTCAGAAAAAAGAAGACAAATCCTACTTGTAACATATATCTCTGATTGGCACCGAGCAGATCTTGGCCAAATCAGCTAAATATTGTAGCCTCTTAAAATTCGAGGCAGTATAACCTAGTGCTTTGCTAGCAGAAGACAAAATGCAAAAAGTTATTTGGGAGGCAAAGAAAAGAAGGAAAAGAGCCAGAGTATTACAATAAATAAAAAAAAGAGGAAAGGGAAACAAAAAAGCAAAGGAAAGGGAAACAAAAAGCAAAGGAAAGGGAAACAAAAAAGCAAAGGAAAGGGAAACAAAAAAGCAAAGGAAAGGGAAACAAAAAAGCAAAGGAAAGGGAAACAAAAAAGCA
>JANHGN010020560.1:0-17541 GCA_024605025.1 Megaceryle maxima | reverse complement strand
ACTTGGTCTTGTTAAACCTCATATTATTGGCCTCAGGCCATTGACTCAGCCTGTCCAGGTGCCTCTGCAGCATCTCCTGACCCTCCAGCAGATCAACACTCGCCCCCAACTTAGTGTCATCCTCAAATTTACTAACAGTACACTCGATCCCCTCATGCAGGTCATCAATAAAGATGTTGACTAGAACGGGGCCCAGTACTGATCCCTGGGGGACACCACTGGTTACTGGACACTAGCTGGAACGGCACCATTCACAACCATTCTCTGTGCCCGGTCATCCAGCCAGTTTTTAACCCAGAGAAGGGTGCACCCATCCAAGCCACGGGCTCTCCTTCCTTACAGTCCTGTGGCACTTCGCTCTCCTGTGCACAGTGAGTGTAAATGCCTTGACTCCCAGGGGCTGAGGGAGTTTGAGCACCGTGTTATAAAGGTGAGGGGATACAGGGTTCGTGCATCGGAAGATGGCTGTGCTAGATTTCTGCTAGACGAGCTGTTCCACTGGCTGGAGGTTAGGGATGAGAGGCAATGGGAAGCTAGACATGTTTAATTGCCTGTAACTAATCAGGCATGTACACTCATCCTTCCCCTCGTGCTTCTGAAAAAGTACCCTCTCAGACTCTCTCCTGGTTCCTGTGGAGCCAGTGATGAGGCAGCTTATACGGACACGGACACTGAAGTGCAGCACTTTGCTGGCCTTGTGCTCAGTCCCTGCTATCAGGCTGGAGCACTGGGATTGACACTGTCAGGATAGTCATCATTTCTGTACCCTTTCAGTACAAGGGGCTATTATAAAGTGAATAGCGGCTGTGACAACCCCCAGGAATCGTTAGAAAAAGAACGTAGATCTCTTTATCATAAAATCACGTAGTATTGCTGAGGTACAGTTCTTTGCTGAGACCCTGAGGTGGGAAAAGGATGTAGGATGAAGGGATGTTTGTTCGTAGTAGGAGCTTAAAATGATGTGCAGTGAATTCCTTCATACTTAATATTAGTTTTGAGCATCTTTGTACCTGTATTTTCAGGGGAAATAATTAACTATGACAAACTATGACTTTTAAATCAATTTGGACCAGAGGTAACTTTGGATAACATGAGAGCTATTCACAGAGAAAATGCTGAAGGCACAATTCCCAGTCCTTGTAGTGACAGTGAGCAAAAGATGATTAAGAAAAGTTTTGGGGGACAACTTGTGGCACCCATTCACATACTTAGCTGCTCTTTTAAAAAAATCACAGTTTCTCAGTAGAAGGAGTGCCTCCTCAGCAAACATACCTTCTTTGGGAACCCACCACAACTCTGCTGCTTGGGAGCTCATGGCGGGAGAGGAAAGTTGCCTGGAAGGGAGCAGTGGGCAAATCTATGTGCATCCTCTCTAGCCTTTTGCTGGCTACTCTTCTGAGTCACTCTGCTGCGGAGGTTGAACCCTTGGGCTTAAAGCAGTGCTCACGATCCCCCAATTTAGGGTGAGACTGGCTTAGACTGAGACACGAAAAGCAAACATACAGCGCTGCCCTAGGGAGTCCGGTTGGTTGGCAGCATTAGCAGTTAGGTGGCTATATTAGCATTTTAATCAAATAACAAGATATCCTAGAATTATATGTTTGAATCTCTGTAGGCTAAACATAGCTTCAGAGGCAAATAATTTCCATGTAATTTTAGGGTGGAGAATGTCCTTTGGGTAACAGCTGCCTGCTCGGCATGGGCATTAAAAATCCTGTGGCACTCTACTGAAAGCTGAGGTTTGTCTCATGGGCCTTGCTTAAAACATCCCTCAGTGTGCTGGCTGTTTGCCTGGCTGCAGCCCTGACACCCAGGAGGGCATGCAGTTCAGGGGGAGATACCGCAGCTCCTGTTCTCTATATTCTTTATAGAGTGGAAGCCTTGATACAAACATGGACAGCTTGCCTGGGTCACAGCAAGGATGACCTTGCTGGCATTGGTCTAAGCATATTTGCTCATGTGGTACAGTGGGTCCCCAAGCCTTGGGAGGAGTAAGAACTTTGAGGACAGGAAAACAGATTGCCCAGTCACAGGCTGGCCCAAATCCTGCCTGGTCATCAATATCTGATGTCTGCCTGTATTGACCTGGGGCACTCCACTGGTTCCCGTGGTGGACACACACCTACAGGCCCAGGTTCAGTATGAAAAAGTTCTCAGGAGGGCATCTAGGATGTGCTAGAACTGACCTTACATATTTTTTCCCCAGTTTTTCATAACATCGGAGATTTGAGAAGTTCTAATGGTAAACCATCTGGAATAGGTTTCTTTTCAAAAGAAAAGAATGAAATAGATGTGAGTTGGCAGGAGCTTTCAGAGAGGATTCCCCCACCCCCCTCTGTTTATATATTATGCAGAGAACTCTACAGGAAAATGGGATACACGAAGTTGAGCATTTCATGACAAGTTGTCACATTCTGTGCATAAATTTCTGTAAAGTGTTAGGCACCAGTGGTGGGAGGAGATATTAGGTCACTCATTGCTAATCCTGGAAAGTTTAGGGGACTTTGGGTGTCCTTTGAGAGTGTCCCTTTGATGGAACAAACATCACCTGTGCAGAATTATTCCTTCATGGTGCATATAATTGATCCATTTATTTGATAAAGGTACCCATAAAAAACCAGAAATGACCCAACAACACTCCCAGTACTAATATCAGTCCTATTCTGCTGTTCATCTTTATATCTTGCAGCCTTCTTCTGCATGAAGTAATGAAGAACTAAAAGTAATGCTCAGTCCTTTTTCATCTTAAAAGCATATTACAAGTACTAACCTTAATTCCTCTTCTGCCTGTTTTTCAGAAGGTTAAATATCAGTTTTTCAGAGGATTACCCACAGTGTATTTGAAGGTCTTTGAGTGACGGATGTTAAGAACCTCCGAATATCTGAGCCCTATCAAACACTCCCTACGTGCATGTGAGGCATGTATCAGAACCAGCATCAGAATTTGGATGGTCCCATCTCCAAATCGTGGTCTAATCACACCTCTTTCAGATGCTGTTTGCAGCTGATGGCAGAAGGCCATTGCTTTTCTGATTACTCAGTATTTGCAGGGGAGGTTTGCTTTAGGACATAGCTCTCCTGCAATTAACAGCTCCCGTATTATGCCAGCATTACTTCAGAGCTGTGCATTGCATCATCGTCTTTGCTCCCTAGGAAGATAATATTGGATCAAGAAATGCTATAGAGGGTTCGTGGGAAAAGATAGATTTTTTTTTTCTCTTAGCAGTGTTAAGACACAATTTCAGGCTCTAATTTCTCACCCAAGGTCTTCAGAGACAGTACAATCATGGCAGAACTGCTCTGATCACACCAGAACCAAAGCCAGATCCCTTTGGACAGCCAGTTTGTTCCCACCACACAGATCAAAATACACACCTCAATCATAATATTAAATTTACACCCCCCCCCGCTGTATTGTTTAGCTGAGGAGTAAGTGGGAAACTTTGTTTTCAGTCCCTTCAAATTAATTAGAAATTGATGTGGGGGGAGGACTCACCCAGACAGTAACAGGGGTTATTATGTTTCATAACTGCATCTAATCAAGGATGTGTTGTGCAGAAGTCAGAGTCAACAGGAGTCTCTGGTATCAGGGTCAAGTCAGTACATCCTCTGTAACCAGAGTAATTCATCTCAGCACTCTACCTGTGTAGGAGAGAGCTGGGTGGCCCTTTGTGTGGCAGCTCTCTGAGAAGGTGTTGCTTACTGGCATAGTCCTTTCCAAATTTGCATTCTTGGTGTTACATTTTCTCTTTGCACGTGCCTTATCATGAATGCAAGTGGTTAAGCTTTACTCCTTTTTAAAGATCGTGTTTAAATTTTCCCTTTTTGCTCTAATGATTTAAATGAAATATTTAAGCTCACTGCTGTAAATCCCCTTGAGGCACCTGCCAGGAGGTTGTGAAACCTGGGTGAGAGATGGTGGAGGGGTGTACTCTGTTAATTAGTGGAGGCTGGCAACCCCCAAACACTTCAGCTCATGCTGTTGTTGATGGCTCTGAGGTCTGTATTTGCGGGAGCCGATTCATGCAGGCGTTTGGAAATAACCGGACTCTGGCAGCAACTCCCACTCTGACAGAAGAGAGCCAGCAACCAGCTTAATGGGCTGCTGCAGCCAGCAAAGTCCTCTGGTGAGGAGCAGTGAAGTGAAGAAAAACAAAGCCCATTCCAACCACTGCCACAGTAGACAACAATTGAGAGCAAAGAATCATTTTATTGCATATGGGGGGGGGTGGGGGGGGAGAATGAAGAAAAGAGAACAAGATGGCATTTTTTACAGCTAAGGGTTTAATGTTTTCTTTCCTTTCTCTCCTTCCTATTAAAGGGGACAAAAAGATGCAGAAATAGAATACCACAGATTTTCATTATTGTATGAAAAGATGCCACAGTTGAAGATTCTTCCTCATGCTAAGTTTTCAGAAGGGAAGTCGGTTCCCCTTTCTCTGGCTCCTCATAGTGGCATTTTTCTGTCTCCAGTAACCTAATAGGTTGATTGCTGAGCCTCTTCTGTTTCAATTACTTTTGATTGATTCTCAGGTCTGTGTCAGACACTCAGTGCAGCCACTATCCCAGGAACAAACCTGCAGCAGCTGAAGATGAAAATAGGTTCCATGACCACTCAGGAAAGGAGTTGAAGCATCTTTTCTAAACATGAGGTTGCTGTACCCTTCCCTAAAAATCATCTCTCTGGCCAGGGCTGCTTGTGGTGAGGTTCCTACTCCTAATGGCTCACTGAGCTTCTGCTTGGCCTTGATAGCAGCTAGGAAGGGGGGTGAAAGGAGCTTTAGTATCATTAGGCTGCTCAACCTGTGGTTGTTGGAGACCACTGCTGTTACCCTCCAGGAGAATGACTGTGTCCTGGTAGAAATCTCTCTAGGTTTAGGGAGTGGAGGGGGACGTGGAGAGGTGGGATACAGAGCCTGTAAGATGAGTCCTGGGCGTCTTGCTTTCTTGTTGTTTTTTTTACTGAAGCAGCAATGGGAGAAGGAAGGAAGAGAAAGGGAATTGGGAAAAAGAGTGGAGGTGCTGGTAACTGGTTCCTTACAGAAGCAGCGCGATTCTGCAGTTGCTTTGTGCACATCTGACTTTTCTTCACAGTAGCAGCCTTCAGACTGGCAAAAGAGTGGTGAGGACAGATCTGGTACTGCTGCCCTGGCTGAGAGCTAGTCTGGCTTCCTGCATAAGTCAGAGCAGACTGAGAATGAAAGCAGTCTGGAGAACTGGGGCTATTTGTGTCAACAGTAGGATTAGATTCCTGTATTTTTAATTTCCTACTGTTGCTGTCCGATTCAACTCAGCATGAGATCACAGCATAACTCAGGCTGGATACGACCCTAGGAGGCTCAGAGCAGGGTCAGCCCCAGGCCAGACCAGGCTTCTCAGGGCTGTGTCTGGTTGGGGCTGGAAACCTCCCAGGATGCAGTCTGAGCAGCCTCCTGGGCTGCCCTCCTCCACTGCTAGGCTGTCCTCATGGGGAAATATTTTTCCTTGCATGGCATCTAGCATGAATCTCTCCTGTTTCAATTTATGCCCTTTGCCTCTTGTTTACCTGCCACAATCAAGTTCCCTTTTCCTGATGACTTTCCTGTAGGTATGGACAGGCCTCACGTTTGCCTTTCTTTAGTTGTCAGGGAAACCCTTGGATCTCCACAGCGTTTCAAATGTTAGAGGGTGGCCTTGCAAGGACATGGCCCAGATGTCTTGTCAGTCCTGGATGCAATTCTTGGGTCTCATGGACTTGAAGAGACCAAGATCTCTAAGGCAATCCCTATGTCAATGCCCGTGTGCTTGCTGACAGTTTTCCTCTGAGAACAGAGGCCTTGGGGACTTTGTTGTTGAAGACTGAGATAGAGAAGTCATTGAGTACCTTAGCCTTATCTGTGCCCCATGTCAGTAAATCACTTTTCTATTCATCAATGGGCCTACATTTTCTCTGTTGAGCCTTTTTTGCTAATAGAGCAGTAGAAGCTCTTCTTGTCATCCTTGATGTTCCCTTCAAGTGGCAACCCTAGGTGAGCTTTGGATCAAAGCTAGCTATGGAGGACCTTTCAAAAGACAACCAGCTCATCACATTCTAAGAGCTGGGCTTCCAGTCTTGGCCTGAGGAGGGCTGATGCAATAGGGAGCTGCTTCAAATGACCCTTTGTTAGGACTTGTACCATTATGTAAAGTGACAGGTGTGCGGTGGTGAAAGCTTTCATGAAGGGGAAACTTGGTGCACGTAGTGTTGAACTCAGAGCAGCTCTGCCAGGGACCTGCCTGTATCCCTGTGCCTCATCCTCAGCAGCCAGGCAGGAGGAGAGTCATGTTCATGTGCCTCCTGATTGGAGGGTTGAACAGCTTTGTTTGTGAGGCATGGGTTCTCCTACAGTTAAAGTGTCTTCTAGAAATAACTCCTTGTGTCTGCTGGGAGGAGCTGGCACAGGGTAGCAGAGCAGCATTTGGGGAGTGGGCTGACAGATGTCATCAGGTCTCCTTCCTCCCAGCCCGACGAAAGGGAGTGGTGGTGCCAATAAGGTGTTCTGCCCCACAGTCCTGCCCATGCCTTGTGAGCACTGTGTTCCCAGGGACCCAAGGGTCCCACCACAAGTGAACAGTCAGAGACAATGTTCTCCCTCCACTCCTATCCTTCCAGTACCCAGGGGTGGTGTGGAAGGAAATAGACTGCAAGGGCAGGTTAATATGAATGGACATGCTGTGAAAAATGGATACTAAATTATCCCCTGATCCAATAAACCTCTCAACCCATGCTCTCAGAAAAGCCTCGGTGAGTAGACAGGCCTCAGGAGTTGCTCAGCAGCTCAATAAAATCTGTCTCTGACCTGTCAGATCAGAAAAGGAAACAAATGGCAGAATTTGGGGCCCTCCCCTGAGGTGGCCTTGCTGCTGTGTGAATGGCTCTGACTGCAACACCAGTTTGCCTGCAGTCTGAGGGGACCACAATGTGGGCAGCTGTCTGCAGCAGGACCCTGAGATTATGAGAGTTTCCATCCTTCCTCCTTGGCTTCCAGCTGTTCTCATGGGGAGGTACGGGAGCCCTCGGAGCATTCACAGCCAGCCCCAGCAGAGGGGCTGTGGTAGGGGCAAGAGGATGGAAGGTCAGCCCCCTGCACCACGGCAGCCCTGCCATGCACACCAGTTGCTCAGAAACACCAGTTTCTTCTGCTGTGTCTGACAGGGGCTGTTGCACCTTTGTGCATAGGTGTAGGATGATTCATGAGCATGCACGTGTGTTGTATCTGCACTCAGGTTGTGCTAATCCTGTTTAGTCATTTTTCAGTGGATTTCATTTAGATACCAGGCTGGGGCTCTGTGTGCCCTTGACAATACTGAGCAGCACCATTGCTCATATTTAAACTCACTGACATAGCTAGTGATGGTGAAATTAAAAGAGACAATGACATAAAGCTCTCACCCAGCAGCAGTTCGCCTCCTGCCAATCACTACTCTTGTATTTTCCCACCCTTGTCAAAACCCATGGAAAAGGGACAGATTTTGCAGCTTACCTGGAAGACCAGTAGGTCTGAGCTCCTTTGGACTGACCTGTGTGCTCAGGCTGCTCCAGCTAAGCCTGCAGAGCGTAGAGGAGGATCGGGCACCACCTGCCATGCAAATCCCCTGTGAAGCCACAGCAAACCCCTTGCAGAATGTAAAGCAGGTGATTTGTGCCAGCAAGTAGTTTTGGCTTTATTGCTGAAAGCAGCTTGCTCGTGCTCACCCAGCTGGTAGCAAAACCAGAAATATCCTGGGCGGATGGGGCCCAGCACCCGGCTCTTGCCTCCAGTCCATGGCCACTCTCCAGCTCTGACTGTACACTCCAGTTTGCTGTTGTGGTCTCTCTTACAGGCTGACGGAAGGAGAGGTCTGCTCCCTGAACTGGCAGCTGAAGTCACAGATGTTACACCTTTTATTCTGTGGCTTTTGATGCTAAGCAAATAAGTCACAACTGGTTTGCCACACTTGTCTTTTTTTACTGTTATCAGAGCTGAAAATATGGCTTCTATTAGCACTGCAGCAATGGGAAGAAAAGGTTTGTCCTGCCGTTCTGGTTTAAAAAATAAAATAAAAACAACTACAGAGAAACAGCTTGTGCCCCTTGTGAGTAGATGTGAGGCTTTAATTTCATCTTGGGTATCTACCATCATAACACTTGACAGCAAGTGCTGTAGTCACGAGGATCCAGATTTGGAAGAGCATTAACAGTGTCTAATTTTCATTGGTTTTAGTGAGTGGCAGGTGTCCAAAAACCTTTACTATCTGGTCTAGGATTTCTGTGACTACACCCTCAGAAACTACTTCTTTCTATTAGACATGCATCTTCCTTGACTGTTTTCAAAGATGACTGTAGAATCAGGGCTTTGTGAAACTTAGCAAGTAACCATAACTGGCCATAACGTCTAAGTAATTATTAGCTACCCACAGAATAAATGAAAGATTAAAGGCAGTATTCTTATTTCCTCTTTGTTGCTCGCTATTAATGGCTTCCTAGCCTACATGCTAAATGGTTATCAAGGCAGTGTTCTGCTGCAGAAAATCTGTAGTGTTAAAATTTGAATTTTCTGAGAGCAGAGAATAGGTTCACTTGAATAGGGAAGGCAAAATGATAGGGAGTGTTGGTTCACAGGGACTTTGTCCCAGTCTAAATCCAAACAATGCTTTCCACATACCGGTGGTCATTGGTGGCACTTGAAAGTGGGAGCAGACAACAGCCTTTGTTGGAGTCAGGGGCAGTACTTGACACTCTGGTGTCCACAGACCTGCAAGGGTCTGTGGAAAGCAGCAAGGAAAACTACAGTTTCAGCATTGTCATAAATTCTGTCCTGTGTGCACAGCCCCATGGCTACTGAATTTCTGAAGAGGGGCACTTCTACCTTAGAAAATATGAAGAGTCTACAAATTAAAGAAGGTTTAAAATCAGGACACTAGGAACAGAAGAAAGTACTTGGCATCCAGCAGACATGGGAAATACTGAATGCAGGATGAGGAGCCATGGCTAGGCTAGTCATTGCCATGTAATGAGGAGGGAAAAAAAATCAGTCTTTCCTGCTCCGTGCCTCATAAAATCCAACTGAAATAAATCCAAGATTTTGCCAGTTGTGAGTTACTCAGCAATCCCAAGGTCAGGCCAATGGAGTCTCCCATCACACATCATCATCTGCTCTTTTTATCCCTGCACTGCAGACAGGAAATCAGGGGACAGAGCTTGATTGCTGCAATATAGGCAAACATTCAGGCCCAGACCACGAAGTAATTAAGCGTGCATTAAGTCCCACTCCTGTTTAGTAAAGCCCTTGTGTACATGCTTTAAGTGCCACTGCTAGAGACAAACAAAGAAACACTTAAATTCTTTCCTGGATCACTGCTAACTAGAGTATAAATATTTAGGAATGTATTTAAAGACTGTGGGCTGAACACAGCTCTTGCTGCATAGACAGGAGCTGAAGAATTAGGAACTTGCAAGTTGCCATTGCAAGCTGAGGTGCATGGTAGGTGCTGGAGGCAGACACCCAGCATGGAAAGGGGGCTCCTGTGGCAGCAGGAGAGCAAAAGCAAGGAAAGAGAGGGTAGTAAGGGTCTGCAGAATTACAAGTGCGTTTTATGTGCATTTAAGGTTGAGTGTTTATACTGAGATTGTTGCACCTATGTTGGAGGCGATCCTGGGAAACTGAAAAAGCAGAAGCAAAACTAACTCCTTCTTTTCTCCCATGATGTATTTTTTTCTTCTCTGATATAACCTCCCAGTTTCCATAGAGGGGAAGGTTGGTGAGGACCTGAAGCAGGGGTTTGAACTCTTGGCATGTCAGTACAGTGAGTAAATCAATGACATTGTTGGTTTCGGGGATAGATCAACCCTTGTATTTAAAAGTATGCATGCATGTTCATCCAATTAATATTCTTGGTATGAATGGCAAATGATTGCTTGAACTGCTAGACAGGGAGGAGGGCCGGGTCCCTGCCCTGAAGAGGTTACAGATGAAATGTAAAGAAGAGGATGGTGCTGCAGGGGAAAAGGGAACACAACATGAGCTGAGGCACTGTTGTTATTCCCGGCACACTCTGAAACCTCCTTCCCGGTCTGTTGCCTGTATTTGATGTGGATCATTCCTCCTTCATTGAAAAGCTTTCTTCCTGAGGTGCTCCAGAGCCTTTCATGCTCCTGGTTTTCATCCTACCTTTCTAGGTGTTCCTGCATTGTCTTCTTTCAGCACTTTTCTCCTCCCTATTACCAGCCTTCCTTAGGACATTGCCTAAGTCCCTCTCCTTGCTCCTCCAGGTAGCTTTATCCTGTTGCACACTTAGTTATCATTTCTGTGCTGACAACTCATGGACCTATTCCCTTAGCACTATTTACACTCGGTCCATTCTCTGGCAGCTCCTGAAATACCACCTCCTTCATGTTCCACCACCACCTGCCTCACTGAGAATTTAATGTCTCCTCCCAGGCTGACCCTCAGTATCTTCCCTTCCTGCGTGCCACTGTGGGAGTTGCAACAACCCTCCTATGTGTCCCAGAGGCTGACTGACTCAGTGCAATAAGTCTTCTCTGTCCCCTTCTTCCCACACAGCAACATGGACAGCTTTAGGAGCAGCCACCATGCTCAAGGTCAGTGACCTTTGTGCTTCCATGCCACTTGGGAAAATCTGCCCCCTTGGAGAGCCTGCCTTTATTCCTGCTAGTTTGTCCTTTCTGGTTTGTCTGCCCAGCAGAAAACTCACAAACCCTGCTTTTCAGCTAAATTTCATGCTTTTCTGAAAGAAAGGCCTGCATTTAATCACTCCAGCAGTGTCCAAACCCCCTAATTCCTTCAACATAGTGACAAACAGTTCTGATTATTTGCAGAAAAGCTTGAAAAGCATTGAGCATGTTTTATTGCCCATGAAAGGTGCCAGTAGGTGCCAGACTGGCAGCCATGGAGACTTGTCCTCTTTATCTCTAGAGCTGGATGGCACAAGCAGTACACATTTCTCCAGAATGTCTCTCTGCTCACACTTTGAAAGGCACACGGTGTCCTATCACCATGAGATGATGGTACTTTCTGTTCAATCCACTGAGTATTTGTTCAGTGCCTGGGACTTGAGCAAAGTACGTCAGGTTGCTAGTGGGAGCAGCTGGGGAAGCCGTGGAGGGACTCACCATGAAAATAACTGCCCTCCCAGAGGGCTGTGGGTGATTTGGTGTGTGAGGCTGCGTCTGCTCCTGTCTTTTCTGGCAAGCCAGGTCTCATTCAGAGTCAGTTACTATCTGTAGAAGTGCTATTTAATGGGCTATGAATTGTCATCTGGGGATGTATGGAGAGTACAGACCCCATGCTTCCTCATTAAAGCAATAAATGCAGTAGATTTGCTGGAAAAACCCCTGGAGCTTCTCTTTTGCCACCAAAAGAATTAGAAGATTAATTTTGAGCACCCTTCAGAGCAAACCATAGCCGTTACTGCTGTAAACCCACAGAAAGGCAAGATCTCACAGATATACATCTGCTGCATGGGAAGCTGCAGAGGTTACTGACAGCCCATACCAGCCCCGGGGGCCAATGCTCTCTCAGAGGCCAAGTGCTGCAGCAGGACCTGGAGCCTTCCTGCAGAGTCACCCTCCTGGCCACGCAGGACTTCAGTGCTCATCCCTGCTTTGCAGCACATGCCAGGGATATTCAGCAGAGAGGTAAATAGCTTGCAGGATCTCTACTGCTTTTCTTCTTCATGTTCCCCCTCCTCCTGCCCCACTTTGCAGCAACACACACCACACACAGATGTGCAGTGACATTTTTAAATCATGCACTGATTTGTTAGGGTTATGCAAAGAGAATATTAAGGACTCATTGCTACTGTTCAGGCTGGGCCTTGTGTTTTCTTTATGTGCACTGATGTTAAAAATACAAAGAAGCAAAACTTTCAAGTGCTTCCAGTTTGGATAGAGTTGTTTTTTCTTCCTAAAAAGAAGTGTAGCCTGGTTGGAGGACTTTCTTCTTTGTCAATAATTAAACAGCTCTGCACTTGTTGAGGCAGCCCTGAATGTAGGCACCAGGATCCGCCAGCCTTGACCACGTGAGGCTAAAACTTTCTACTGCCTGTAGAATATGTATTTATTTATTTTTCAAAGGAAAAAAGTCCTTTTAGTATTAACCCTGTCAACTCCAGTGGTGACAGCAGACCATTACAGCAAATGAAATGCCAAATAGTCACGTGCATTGAAAGAGTTGGTTGGGTTTAGGTTGCTGTGAGCAGAGCATCATGTGAGAGTGCTTCCTAGAAACAAAGTGGACACAGCTGGTTTCTGCTTGGCCTTTTAGCGTTGCGGTAGTATTCAACCACTGCTAGAGATGCTGGGACTGCAGGATGGAGAAGAAATGGGAGTAGGAGAGCTGAGACATGGAGATGCGTGCTGTCTCCCCTGCCCATGGGTAGCAAAAGAGGTGGAGGGTTAATTTAGCAGTGAGAAGCTACCACGTAAGGACATGTCCATGAAAGGCAGCAGGTGAGGGAAGGCCTTTTGTCAGGGCTGTACTGGAATCACAGTGCTGGAGGGCTGGGGTTAGGTAGAGAGACCTACTTTGCCCTCAGACATTGAGCTTGTGGCAGACGCCCGCAGTCAGGAGAAAGCTCTACTGACCTGAAGGTTTGCCTCTTCCAATGTAAATGGTCTGGAAATGTGAGGACAGAGGGATTCCTGTGGCTAACTTTCTTCTTCTCAGGGTCTGTGGGTCTGCAGATGGCCTCAAAAAACCTGCCAGCAGCTACCTTCTTCTTCCTCCACTCTTCAGCATATTATGTCTCTTTATTGTGCTGGTTCCTAGTTATCTGACCATGGTCCTACATGTACTAATCCCTAAGCCAGACCAGCAGGGCTGAGGAAGTTGATCGTAGCTGCTGGGAGCAGATGGGTAAGCTGGAATGTTTAAGCACAGCCCTGTGGCCTCTGTAGAATGATGAGGAGTCAGTGCTGCTGCTAAGGGAGACAGGTTGAAAGCCAGACCTTTCCCCTCCCTCCTTTTCTGCTTTCTATTTCTTCTCTTTATTTATGTTAATGTGTTCTTTATTGGAGCCATAATTAAATACATATTCATATAGAAAATGTACAAAGCTTCTGCCTGTACTGTGAAACTCTCTGGAGTTTAACTGCTTGAGACTTGTCACAGGAAAATATTTCTCCCCATGAAAAGAGGCTTCCTACAGCTGGGCTATATTATTGCCTTTTAATATTCCTGGCTCTGCCTACCCTGGGAAGGGTTTTCTGACAAAACTCTACTGGAGATACAGCTTTTGCCAGTATAACTTACACCAGTTTCCTGAAGAAACTGGGGCTTTCATTGCCAGAGGTATCTTACTGACAGTTGTAATTTGTTCCCACACTCTTTGCTATGCTGGCAAAACTTGAAAGTGCAGTTCACTGTTTTTCTCTTGGTGCCTTTTCTACTAAGTTAGCTTTCTATCCCTGTGCTCACCCCAGCTGTTTACTTGGGCACATTTGATCATCTATTGTCTACAGATAGCTCTAAGTAATGAGAGGGGTGGGAAGATAATGCTATTTGGAGGGTCTAATCAGATGCTGGTTCCCTGTAACAGAGCTGTATTAAAATCTGGAGCCCGGTTACACTTTAGAATGGGAATGCAGCGATGGAGGGAGCCAGGACAGCAGAAATGGTAGTGGATTTTAAGTAGGAAGCTGGGTCAGTGTGGCACAGAGGGAAGCAGAGGACAGTCTGTGTGGAGGAAACTTCCAGTGGAAGGCAAAGGCTTTGGACAGTGAAGACAGCTAGCAGAGATAGAAGCATTATCAACACATGACAGACCATGCTCACCATCATGTGTCAGGGCCATTTCCATTTCCTGATGTTGGAATTGGTTTTGTTTGGACCTGGCAACACGACTGGTGTCATACACAAATTGTCTCTGTCTCAGGCATTTCACATTCTTAGACAAACACTGTTGGAAAATGGAGTCCTGGATGTGTCAGTGATATGCCAAAGCCCAAGCCAGCATCACCGCTACTAACCTAGTATCCTAGTCCCCTAGCTAAGTTTGTGTGTTTGTTCTCTGCTAAATCAAATATCCTGTTCTTATCTTTCTCTCTCTTTTTTTTTTTTTAATATATTTTTCAGGGCTGATGTGAATGATGAGAAAGTTATGAAAGTTCAAAGTAAGTTCCTGAAAACTCCTAAAGATTGTTAAAAAAAGTCCTTAGTTCAGCAGATATTTTCATTGTACTGCTTGGAGAATGAAAGGGATGCTGGGATTATGGATCAAATGTCTCCTTTGTCCAGGCCTACTGGATATTACATCTCAATCCTTCCTTTCCAGCAACCATCCTATCTGAGGGGGTCAGACTCCTCCACTTTCACCTGCATCTGCTTCTCCTCACTTCCTGTGGTCTGACTCATCCTCAGACAAGAAACACAACTCTTGTCAGATTAAAATAGTTATGTGATGAGGTGACATACCAACTCCCCCACCCCTGCCAGAAACATGGCAAGTGGCTGTCTTGTGTGGGAGGGAGAGGGGCAGCTTCCTCCATCCTGAAGGGAGACTTCCTATGTTGTGCAGCAGAACAGGTCAGGAGCAGTGGCTTCTCAATGACAGCTCCCTGCATCACTGTTCCCTAGCCCCTGCAAACCCACATATGACTCCTGGATGCTCACTCTGCTGGAATGTCCTTGTAGGCTGTCAGGTGGCCTGGCACAGTGCTGCCTCCAGGCTCCTGGCTTGGTATTGGAGGGATCAGCAGATGAAGTTGGAAGAAGCAGATGAATTCTGAGGCTTTGTGATCTCACTGATGATGAGGAAGTGATGTGTTTTTGGGTAGCACTTGGTGGGATGTGCTTATTTTCAGAAACTGCAGAAAGCCTTGTTCCGTGAGTGAGATAGTGATTGATGAAGCCTGAGATTCACAGTCATTTCAAGCAGACATTTATAGGTACTGCTACTGAAAGCAGTGGTTGCACACATAAAAGATCAACCAGACTGAGTCAGAACAAAGCCAAGTATCCTATTACTCCTTGCTTTGCCAGTCACCAGCAACGGCAACTGCACACAAGATGTTTCAGTACCCGATAGGTAGGTAGCCTACTGCTGTAGGCTGTCCTACAGCAAGACTGCAAGAAGTCCGGGCTATCCTGGACTTCAGACAATGGGATATGTTATCTTCACACCCAGAGTTTTGGCAGGACACTGGAGTCAGCATAAGGTGTGTGCCCAGTAAGACTGTGGAGTTCATTCCATATGCCCTAAAAGTTTTACAAAGCTGCCTTTAACACAGAAGCTTGTTAGCAGAGACTGTGGCTGGTCCATGTCTAAGAAGAGTTCACAATATGGTTATCTTACTGAAGAGTACAAGATCACTGTGAACATGTTGGAGCCATAAGCAGAGAGTCAGAGTTAGAATGTTCTGCCCCATAAGAGTTCTCCTTTGAAAAACCCAAGCAAAACGCAAAAGCCACAGTGGCAATAAGCAGTTGTGTAGCAAGCAGAAGAAAGCTCTTCTGCTGGATGCCTGGTCCCGCTTCCCAGTGCTCACTCACTTGCTGGATGTAAGAGCATGTGAGGCCACATACTGACCTGAATGAAGGAATTACTCTGGATTAAAATTAATGAAGGAAAAAAAGTGTGTGTGAGGAATCAGTTCTTTTGAAGCCAAAGATGAAGATGACCTCAGGGTGAGAACAAGTGGTAGAAGGCAGGGGTGGCTAGGACAGCTTTGTCTGGCAGGAGTTGGCTTAGTCTTTGATCACCAAACCATAGAGTCAGAGCTGCTGTCCCTTGCCAGGGCCAGGCTGCAAATCTTTCTCTCCCTGGCCTCACACAAGCCTACAGACCAAACTGGCTCCTGCAGCTGAATGAACACAGAGAAGTGTCACATGAACCATTTGCTGCTGGCCGCTTAACACTCAGAAGCATGAATAAACCACCTTCTGCTTTTGCCCCAGCCACGTGTGGTACCTGTGGTCTGGAAACTGTCCATCTGGGCTGTGCTTTTCCCTCTGGGCAGCTGCTAGCAATGTAGAACCTACGGTTTCCCTGCCTGACTGGAAGAGCAGGTTACTTTAGCCTTTTTAAGATGTCTCTAGCTGAAGTGGTTGCATAAAGGACCAAACAAGGGTTGTGTGGCAGGTTGAAGCCACTGTGGCATTCTCCTCTGAGGTTACGCTATTGCAAAGCACATCTCAGTTGGTTGAGAGAATCTACCTCAAATGCTCAGTGCTACTGCAGGCAAATGACACAAGACAGGAGCAAAATACTGTCTTGTATTTATAATTTTTCCAGTAACGGCCCCTTATTTATTAGGCATTTCAGACATGTGGAGGACACAAGCAAGTTAGTGCATATTGCAGTGCCTGTATGAGTGCCTTGTATTCAGACCTCACCATCCTGGTTGTGCTTCCTCTCTGCATGTGCAGTCCCAGACATGATCCCTTCACCTAGCCTAAGCACATGAAAGCTTTTGCTGTATTTCATGTGAGATGGTTAAGGATTAGTTTCAGAAAATAAATGCAGTCAGGCTTGTGTGACTCTTGTCTTCTTACTGGCCAGGAGAAGACAGTAATTCAAACTTAAAGCAAACCCAGTGAGATACAGAGCTTGACTTGTTCCTCCATTGAACTTCTTAGAGCACTCTCTGTCATTTGTTTTGCTGCTTCACACTGTGCTGCCTGCTGGGGTTATGTCTTTAGAGGTATTCCTTGCGATGCAGTAGTGCATGGGGCATCACATAATGATCAGAGGGCTGTTTTTTAGGCTTGCTTTAAACCCACAGTTCAAGTGTTTGGGATTTCTTTCTGGGTTGGGGACTCCCTTTAAAGTCTCTGGAGTTACTCCTGGGAGCTAGAACTTTCCCTAGTGGCAGGTATTACTAGGGTGAAAGCATTTGTCTTGAGGCCATGCCAGTCTCCATCTTTGGTCTCTTACCATGCTGAGCACATTTCTGGCTCTTGAATAATACTAAAAATAAGTAATGATTATTATTAATTCCTAGGTTAATTGCTTCACTGAACAAGGTAGATAACAGTGGTTATTGGTGAGTCTAAAGTCCTGCTGAGAGAATTCAGTATAGAATTAATTTTCTATGCAGGAAAAGAAGGATAATCAATGCACATCACTGGCTGGTGATAGGAGGGTCCCAGGTAAAAAATTATTGTGTGCTTCAAGAAGCTTCAAATACTGTTAAAATTAGAGGTAAAGTCGACTAACCCTTCCCTGTGCCCCTTCCACTTCAGAGGAGAGTCAGAGGAAGAATCAAACATTGTAGCTCACGTTGTCAAGATCACCCCAGGAGAAAAAACCTTCAAGATGTACAATGGGCTTAAGGACAATTGGGCAAATGCAGATCCCAGGTAGCAAATCTTCAAATAAACCAACCAACCAACCAACAAGCAGATAGCCTTGTGAAAATGTCTGCCTGGAACACACACTTAAAGAAGTTTCCAAACCCCAGAATGTCCACATTTCTCCCACCTCAAACAAGTCTCATTCTGGTCTTCATTGCTCACGGACAGCACCAGAAATCTCCCCCCCTCCGCCCCCCCCCCCCCCCCCCCCCCGCGCACACACCACATC
>JANHGN010020559.1:114572-139687 GCA_024605025.1 Megaceryle maxima | reverse complement strand
TTGGTTGTTGTGGAATTTTATTACCCCCCAATCTCTCCTTCGCATCTTCTGGTATTTGATTTTCATTGGTTTAATTTCTGGCTCTTTTTTTTTTTTTTTTTTGCATACTTCTGAAATATAAATGAGTGTTTTTTCTAATGAAGCATTATCATGTGCTATCATCAAAGGTTATTCACTGAAAACTTGAGAAAAAGGCAATGAAAACTAATTTTGATTGTTAATGGAAATGTATTTTTAGTCTTAAACAGCTTCCCTCAGCAATAATTACAGTTATGCCTCTTGGGTGTTTTCAACTTCTAAATTTACATCCAGCAGTTCTTTTTCATTTAGTAGTTCATCTTTTACAGAGCACTGTCAATTCATACTTCTACCTAACATTAGGAGAGTAGAGAGACTATATTCATCTATCCATCCTTTTAAAAGGTAGATTATTTTTTTTCCCCTATGTTACTGAGATGGCACTGCCTATTCTGTATATGAGCTAAAGCATTTGTATTATTGTGCAGTGGAATGCTGAGTGTCACTTTTAGATTGATTTGAAAAACATGAATTTGTAAGGATTAATATCAAGATCATTAGTATCTTTGTAGAAAGAGATTTCTGTAATTCAGCCACAAAGATATACTTGTAAGAAAGTAGAAATGGTGTGTATTACTTTGGGGGTTTCGAAGTTAGCATAAGGCACAAGTCATAGAAATAGTGCTTGACTAATTATTTCTTTATTTATTACACTACTGAAGTAGTTACTAAAAGATGAGGCTTTTTTTTGTGTATAGTTGTTAATCACGTTTGTGTAAACCATGGGGGTACAAATCCTCCCCTCCCTATGGGAAAAGAGGTCAGTTTGAAAAGGGATTGGTGTGTTCATTCAGCTTCCAGCAAAGCCTTGCCCACATGTTTAAGGTCTTGCGATTAAAGTTCTGGTCCTCTAATTAAAAGTGGAAATATGCAAGTAGCACTAATATGGGTGGCTGAGCTTATTTTATTTCAGTTTTTCTGAGTTTAAGAAATGGTTAAAATTAATCCTGTGTGCAGTTACTGAGAGAAGAAGCAGGCAACAAATGTCAATAAATCTAGATCTGTTTGAAGCAAACGTCACTAAATCTTAGTCTTGACTGCTCTCTGGTAGTGTCAAGAGCCGCTCTGTAAGATGAATTTGAGGGGAGGATGAAAAAGGTACCATATTAAACCACAGCACTGATAAGTTTAGTTAAGAGGCAGAAGATGTGTCCTTGCAGTGACATTCAGTGGCCGGTATTTGTTTCCCTTTAAATAATATGCTGTACATCTATGAGAATGATGGCTTGGTGTTTGTGACATTGCATCTTCACCAAGGTTACTGGCTCCAGGACAGGCAGTCTCTCCTCTCTTTCTCTCTCACACCCTGTCAATAAATATCCACTTGTCTGAGGAAGTGAGATACAGATTTTACAGCTGACACCAGAGCATCTTCATTTCCAGAAGCAATGAGTTTCAACACGTGAATGTGGAGTAGGGAAAAAAAAAAAATTAAAGGGATATAATCTTTCAAGTCTTTGTCATAAGAAAGCAGTTACCCCTTCCAGACAACAAAATGCAAGGTTTGGCAGTAGTATAACATTTAAAGTCTTCCAGTGAAGCCAAAAATTTCTATTTTCACAATAGCTTATTAAAACTAGTCAAAAGCTTTGTCTTGAAACCAGATATATTCGTATATAATATGGAAAGGGAATTTATATATTTCTACTTTAAAATGGGAAAGTAATTTAAGTCACTATCTGCATACATTGTGATTTTCTGCTCTATTAATTCAGGGTGTTCACTGTCTGGTATTAGATAAACCCCTTGACTATTATGTTCTACCCAAACATGCAACTTCTGTAGCTCTCAGCTAAAAATGACAAAGGATATACTGCAGACATAGAAAAGTATGTATGCATAATAACTGGGGGTATCTAACGGGGATTTCTACTGCAGGTGGAGATTGAGTGAAAAGTTATGTAACAAAATCAACAACTCTCAGTCAATTGGAAAACATCTTAAATTTTCTAATCAATAACTTTTTTTTTTTTTCCCCATTAGAAAAGCAAATAATTTTTTGGGAATAATTTATTCATCTACAGTTTATTTCATCTCTAATTCTAATTTATGTGAGTTTAACATCTGTGAATAAAAAGACTCTCTTGCCCATTCTTCTCTCTTCTTTTTTATTTCAAAATGAAAATGTGTTAAATGTAACTAAGAAGTCTGATTTATTGTTGCTAATATGGTCTCTTTTGCTCTCCCTCCCCTTCTGCCTACTCCTTCCACTCCCTAGCCTACCCCCATCCTCCAGCTGAGCACTGATTGTGGTCCAAGGCCTGATTTCTTACCTCTACCTCTTTTGATGGTACTATTAGTGGTAAGTGCTTCATAACATTTTAAACTGCTTAATACCCTGTTTGCATCAATACAGCAGGCAGCACCTATCCATTCTCCCATGAGGGTATGGTTAGCCATTACAAGAGCAGAGATGTAGCCATAGCTACAGACAGTACTTTTTCAGAGTGGGAGCTACTTTTTTCTGTCTGACTGTATTGTACAGATGTACATGAGCAGGACTAGGGCAAGCTGTCCTCTGAATATCATTTGCTGAGCCCTTCTTGGGATTTCCTGCTTTGCAACAGCTTCAGGATATGTGGAAATACTTACTGTGTGAGATACTGGCTTGCTAAAGACTCAGTCTCCAAAAAGAAGCCTCTGAAATGTCCAGCCTGAAAATGTAGATTGCTTGATTAAAAAAAAACAAAACAAAACAAAAACAAAAAACAACCAGGAGGATCAGTTGAGAGCTGTTGTTTCCAGTTGAGAATCAAGTCCTGGAATCTTTCTACAGAGCTAAAAGATTCTGTGCAGGATAGTGTGCTATGGCAGGAATGTCTCCAAGTTGTAAGCTTTTATTTTCCAGTGCAATAGATAAGTGTATCTCGGGTGAAAATACATACATATGATAAAGGTTGCTTTACCTTGAATGAGCAGACTGTATTTGAAAAGGTGGTGTGTTAATAAAGTATGTCCGTGTCCTCAGGAATTTCTTGTTACATTATTACCTTTGCATGCCTTGTACAAAATTTTCAACTAAATATGAGGAATTGTTTAGATTCAGGACTTTCTAAGAAAACCTTGCTAATGGGCTCTTTGGTGGAAATTGTCACAAAGTCCTCAGTTAGGAAGCAAAGTATTTTCAGTCTTAAAAAACATTGCTATGGTAATTCTCCTATATTGAATCTCAAATAGATGATAAAGCAGCCTTGGTTTTCTGCTTTGTTGTGAAGGAAACCTGGAAAGCATTACTTTTCTTCTGGTTTCTAGAGAGTGTAAGTTGTGTCTTCTGCATTCCTCTTTCTTGATGAGAAGCCACCAGAGACAGTGATTTTCCTCTCTTCCTCTGCCTCTCAAGTAGGAGGCTTGAAGACTGGTTGTGGCTTTTTCTATAAGGTTTAAGAGATTTGATGTAGAATTGGTAGGTGTCAGTCCAATTATGTAAGTTAAAACTTCTTATGCCTGAGTACACAAAATGTTGTTCTGTTTCTAAGATGTGGGCATTGTTTAGTCACATTCCTATGTAATATGTCAAATTGGTAAAGAGATTAAAGGTGACTGCATCTCATTGTCAGCACTTGATACAGGCTTGACCCGTTGTTTCTGAATCAGACTCTGAATGCTTCAGTTGTGAGCCTCTTCAGTATTTGCATCCATCTGAAATGACCGTTAGGACTGACAGTCCTAGTCCCATGACTTAGGAACTATTCTTCTTGGATGCTCAAATGCTGCATGAAAGAGATGTAAATGGAAACATCATAATAAAAAGAATAGACCTGTGGCAGTTGATGGTTTGTGGGTTTTTTTTGTGATCCCCCCCATGTGTTTTTTGTTTGGTTGGGTTTGTTTGTTTGTTTTGTTGTTGGATTTGGTTATTTGTTTTTTCTTCTAAGTGTGGACCAAGTGTGTCCTAAGCATATTATATACACTATAGAGGTACAAAATGGCTTTCAAAATATTTAGCATAACAAAAAAAGTTAATTCGCTTATTAGAAAATTTACAGTAAATTCAGTCAGATTCACGGAACTGTAAACAAGGAGCTGTAAATTAATTGGGGTATTTACGTTGCTAGTTGTTCCTGTGTGATCTTGTAGTAAGCAATTACAGGTGAAAAGCGTAGCAAGAACCACTCAGCATATTTACTCAAAACTCCTGTGCAAGTTAAGATTTTTATATTCTTTCTAAACTTTTCAGAGTTACAAGATTCTGATAATTATTGTGGAACTGACAGAATATAAGAATCTTATGTCTGAAAGCAAGCCCTGCAAAGAGCAATGAGATGCTCTTGCTGAAGGGTGGAGGATTAAATTTCCAACACTCTTTTACTTCAAAAAAAAAAAACCAAAAAAAAAAAAACCCAAGCAAAAAACCAAGTGCAAACAATGCAAAACCGCACAACCTCTTAAAAAGAATACCTAAGAAAGCTGTGTTTGCATGATATAAAAATGGAATGAAAAAGAATACCAGAGAAAACCCCAAAACCTTATTCGTAAGGTAACTGTGTAACTATTGCACATTACAAGGATGAATAGTCCCAAACTTTTGCTCTCTTGTAGCTGTTACGGGCTACTTACAAATTCTTTGAAATCTTTATCCTCTATACCAAACAAATAGTCTAGATGCACTCTTTGTGTAGAAGTTAAATTTTTATCTGTGATATGTCTGTAAAACCATATGCTGACTTTATATGCATTTGTTTTCTGGTATATTCTAAGTATCATCTGGTGACCTTTAGTGAAAAAAGTGTATCTTTTTATTCCTTTTCTATTAGCACTGCAGCTTTGAGAAGGGTGATAATTGAATTCTGCCTTATGTGTCAGCAAAGAGAAGTGTTAGTTTACAGCTATCAGGTCAGATTTTAATCCTCCTATTGCACTTCTGTAATCCAAACTCGGAGTTCTTTAAAAGCACGCCTTAAGTTAAAGCAGAATATAGCTTACAATACCTGTTACTGGTGTTGTGCACCATACTCTGTTATGTTAAGGCCAGCTTTAATTTCCCAACCTGGGTTTCAAAGGTGTTAGTGCGTGTGTGTTAACTGTAAAATGATGGCTACGGAGAAAAATAAACAAACATTTACTCTTTACCACAAATTTGCACCAAGATCAGGAAAATCTTCATATTTATTTAGGCTGCTTGTTAAACACAAGACCGCATTACCATCTTTCAGATCTTTTCTGCACCTCTGTCTTCATTAACAGGAACAGCTCTCTTTGAGATGTTAGTACACCCTTAAACCTAAATTTCCTGCTATATTAGTAAGGGTTTTGATTTGCTGATTCCCAATTGTAGTTAACTTCAGGTAGAACTATGTTCTTAAAAAAAAAAAAAAAAATTAAAAAAAAATTTGACCGGGATGTGTAATTTAAAACCAAAATTTAGCTTCTGCACTGGTCCAGACAATTTCTGTGAAGTGCTTTGTGCATGAACTGAGGAAGATAAATATTGTTATTTTCAGAAATACTTGCACAGGGCTAACAGACCCTACCTTATTATAATTGACTTTGGACTACTAATTAACAATTTTGGAAGTTACTCTTGTAACTGGTGTAAGTAATGGTTCACTGTAATGAATTCTCTTACAGACATGTCCAAGGTAATTGCAAATGTTTCTTATTTACCCTTTTGTGGTTGTTTTTTTTTGATAGACAAAGGGAAAGGGGAGAGGGGGCTTCTATTGAATTGTATGTTTTTTTACTTCATCAAACAATGACTTTTCACAATAGTTCACGGGGAGTTCTGTTCAGTTACTGCTTACAATAAGATGTAGTGCTACCTCTCTCTGCACCACTTGAGTGTTCATACCTGATCTAGGGCCCTTGGTTACTCGTCTGTTTATGGGTGTAAACCTAAATACATAATTTGCGAAAGAAATGTGACATGTAATAGTTGCTATATTTCTTGAATCAGATATTAAGTATTACTGGAGTCTTGAGCCAGTGCTCTCTTCACTGAAATTTTTTGCAAATGTGATTATCAAGAGATATAACAATGCCAAAGGAACAAAATATACCTTATGTTTATGCTCTAACTGAATTATTCTTGCTAATTATAGTAAGTATTTTTAGTCATTGATATATGCAGCCACTAAAACACTGCATTTATCAGCTGAGTGTTTTTTCTCCTTGGCTTTGATGTTGCCAGTGTATATTTAATCTCAATTTATTTCTACTAGTCATTGTTATATAAAACCTAATGCATGGAATCACAATATTTATCCCAGCAGCTGTTAAAAATCTGTGGATATGGATTAATGTCAGCTTTTAAATGTGTGGTGCTTTAGTTAATTCCATCCAAGGACAGATGATATCATCCACTAGGAAGGAATATATTAAAAGCTGTCAGCCAGAAGGTAGTAAAAGTAGGTGATATGTTATAAGGAGGACTAAAAGGTCATTCAAAGAAGAGATATTGCTAATAAGTCAATTAAAATTTTCAAGCTGACATTTTACAAATTTCTGTGTAAGCCCTAAAACATTTTCAAAGCTAGCAAAATTCACATCCAAGACTGGAAAAACAGGGCTCATGCAGAACTTGAACAGTTCCTTCATGAAACTAATAAACTGGGAGCTGGATGCTTTAGGTTAAGTCATTGAGCAGATCAGGCTTGAGAAGGGCCCATTGTTTAGCCAGGTTAGTGTTGTCTCAGCTATATTTATAATATGTGAGTATTGCTTATGTATATGTAAGCAAATTTATTTCACAGATATCACAGGGTGTCAGGGGTTGGAAGGGACCTTGGAGATCTTTGAGTCCAACCCCTCTGCCAGAGCATCTATTTAAATAGATGCCTCCTGTGTTGTTTTTCAGTCCTTTGCAAGGCTCGCCTGGATTATGTGCGACTACTTCTGTATGGCCAGATAGGGATTGGGTATGGATGTGTTTATTTAGATTCCATTTAAATGCGAGAGCAAATTCTTCTAAATTTACTGTCCAATAGGCATGCAGTCGCTGTATAATACACACTGCAGCAATTTTTTCAGGATGTGGTCTGATACTATCTCTTTGTCAGGTTTCAAGGCTCAAGATTAAATGCTACTGGAGGCAGGCATGCAATCTGCATCAAGGAACTAAACTGTTGCTTCTGACTTTTGTCTTTCCTTTTACTAAGTTTGATAAAGTTTAGATAAAACATGAAAAAAATGAGGCTTAGTCTGGTTAAAGGTACCGGTATATCTGACTGCCTCAGTGGAAGACAAAAATACTTGAGTACTTTTTCATACCAGGTTCAAAACTAAGAAAATCGAGCATAAAGCCCAATTCTATTTTGTGTTAAAAGAAAAAAAAAAAAAAAGGAAGTATACATGATGAAAATGCAAAATGCAATCTTCCTGATGTAACATTATCTAAATCCCAAAGATGATATTTTTCCTTTGGACCTATGGAACATGTTTTGTACAGGATATACCAAATAGACATTTGGATTTAGTATTGATTAGGACCCAGTTTAAAAAAAAGAAAAAAATAAAATCAGAGTTTATAACTTGAAGTATATAGAATAAAATATTTTTTTTCAAAGCAGTTTAAAGTTTCTGCACAGTTGTTGTGAGCTGTGTAGTCATACAGTGACCAAAGAGCACCGTATTTGTTTGATTTTGAACACGGGGTCTAAAATGTACAAAAGTCATTCCTGCAGAGTCTTAGACGTAGGATTTCAGAGCTATACCTTTTTTCAGTTGATATCGGCTTTACTTGCCTAACTGCTTTTGAAAAATTTGTGGTTTTTTTTTTGAGTTGTGTTTTTTTGTTTTTGTTTTTTTGTTTGTGGTTTTTTTTGGGGGGGGGGGGTTGGTTTGTTTGTTTTTAGGGTTTTTTAGGGGTTTTTTACTTTTTTTTTTTTTTTCCTGAGGTTAGTTCAAGTTTGTATGGGGTGATGTGAGATGGGATATTTATAACCTTTTTTGTCCTTTTATTATACTTTGAGATATTCAAGTATCTTGATTCTCAACTCTTTTTAGGATACCTTTTTCTCAGATAATCTGAGGCCTGGATTATCTGCATCATTTTTTGGTAGTGTGGAGATGCTTTTTACAGATTCTTCTACTTATCAGTCAACAGCATATCAGTGGAGCAGGTAATTTGGTGATGAATGATCAGACAGTAGTAGTCAAATTCCAGTTTCATGTCTAAACCAGCCATTTTCTTCATTTGTACAGATATCTTTATTATGTTGTCTTCTTAAAGAAGGTCTGTTGTTTTGAGATAGTCTCACTTCTTAAATGTTACTGATCTTATTATCAGTGGATAGTCTGACTGTATATTTAAATCTGCATGTTACTCTGGTATTTAGAAAAGGTGGTTGCATCAATTTTACTCTAGATTCTTAGTATAAATTTCCTACTTCAGTATACCACTGCAAAAAGAAAACTAATGATTTAAGCCTCCAGAAAATATGTGGAAGGTCTACTGCAAAAGTCTTGAAAATCCATCAAATTTACTTGAGTAACATTGCAGGAGTGAAAGGAAAAAAAAAAAAACACTGCAAACCCACAGGCATTGTTTAAGAGTTTGATAATAATACACTTTGCCTGATATATGGTATTATTTGAAAGGTATGCTTATTTGCCTGGGATTCTGTGCAGGCACACTCTATGTGCATATCTATAACACAAAAATATTATATCATGTCTGTATCTGCTAATCTAACATGATTAGGTTGGCCCTGCTTGTTTCACTTGACAGGCAGGCAGTGACATCAATCAAAATTTCTGCCATTCATGTTGCTTTTCGTGGTGCCAGTGAGATCCCTGACAGGTTCCTTTGAAGTGGGATAGCAATAACATCAGGATTTTGGTTTTTGCAAGGTGGAGAGATAGTCATTCATGTATATGGATCATTTCTGTGTTTAATCTATCTGCATTTAAACTTGTATCTAAATGGCATGGTAGTGTACATTGAGATACTCAGATGTTCTCAGTAATCTCAGGTTTATGTTCTGAATGAAAAAGTGATTTATTTCAAGATTGGATGAATATTTTTTGCATGTGATTATAACGTCATGTGGAAAACCTTTGTTTATATTGTTTTTTTAGGTGTTTGGGGTTGTTTTTTTCCCTTAAAAAATAATGTTTGGAATATTTTTGCTATATGACTTTTCATTTTGTTTGAAAAGGAGTGAAATATTAAGAAAATGTGTTTAAATTTTATTTTCCTGGAAAGATTTAGGAAAAAAAATTAGCCTTTACTTTGAATCTATATTTTATTTTGTTCTCTATTTCCTATTTATCCTGAAGTCATTGCAAAATAAGAAGTGTGCTATGGTTATCAAATCCAGTGAAACCAATGCAGGAATTCGTCTTTATCAGGTCATCTGTTATTCTGAAACTGTTCGAAATACACCTGACAGTGTGGAGCCCAATTTTGCTATATAGGTACATAATTTTTCTTCTATCCTTTCCTAGAGCTGCAAATTAGGGTCAAACCAGAAACCCCTGTTAGGCCATAATTACACTCATATGGTACGTCTCTGGCTTCAGCCTGTAGTTCCTGTAGATCAGTTGTACCACAGTTTTGTTCCCTCATTTCTAGGGGTAGAAGAAAGATGGGAGGAAGAACAAGAAGAATGAACAACTTTAAACCTTGAGTGAAAATGCAGCTGAAGTCTCTGATTTCCTGGTCAATTCCTGTTTCCACCACACTTCCTCTGCAGATTCTTAACTCCTATGGGTACAAGACTGATGGGACTGAGAGGTGTCTGTGTTGCCAAGGAAATGGTTGTCCACACGCATGTGACTGCAGCTCAGTTGGGAGAATGCTTTCTGCTATTGTGTTGTCTCCTTAGACGCATGTTCTTTATTTTCAGTCATAATTTTTTTTTTTTTTTTTGTCTATGTGCCTGTTTGGGGTAGGGACTTAGAAGCTCAAAAGATTCCAGAGTGCTTTCTGGCACTGTAGTAGTTGATTGGTTTGAAAGTAGAGCACAGTGGCTGGTTTTCAATATTTTACTCATTTGGTTAATTTTAAGTATCTCTTGAACTCTTCCCATTCTTTTAAAAGTCTATCTTCAGGCAATTTTTGATAATTGATAATTCCACTAGAAATACTTAGGTTTTTTCTAACAAAGTCACTGGTATGCTAAATGCAGTTTTGGTGTCTAGAAAACCACTTAATATATTTTACAAGTTTTTTAGATTAAGTGGGAAAATATACTATATAAACTATACAAATATTTTTTTATGTATTTATATTATTGTCTCAGATTTTATCTCCAAGTATTGAATTTTTTTAAAGGGGTTATATCAAGTTAAATCATGGATGACATAGATGGCACAAAGATATTTGATAGATTTCTTCTGATGGATATTGATGCACTGTGACTTTAACAAGCATTTTGATTCAGTGGATTGATGAGCTAAGAATTGTTTTCTGATGATGATGCTCTTGATGGAGAGTTACTTCTGCCTTGAGTTCTAAACTCAGTTTGTCTTTTCAGTTGTGAAATATTTTCTGTTCCAAAATGCTATTTAGAAAAGCACCCAGTCTTTATTGGTGGGGTTTTTTTTGTGATTATTTTGTGTGTGCGCCCTGCCCAGGGGACATATTTTTAGAGAGAAAGAAGAAGCTAAAGCAGAGTTTATTTCAGCTACTTCATTGCTGAAGCTTGAAATTGCTCTGTTAAAAACAAACAAACAAACAAACAAACAAACAAAACAGGCTTTTGAGTAGCCATTCAGTAATGGATACAGTATTGTGATTGAAATATCTACTTTTAAAGTGCCTCCTGCGCAGTACCAAATACGAATGTAGGTGCCAAATGGAACACCCTCTACCATGCATAGGATGAATGAGGCACTTAGAGTTGGATCCAAAACAGCTGGCAAACTGAAAAATGCATTATTGTAAAGCTAGTTCACATTAGAACTAATCAAAATAAGGTGCTGTAGATGGGCATATCCTAAATGAAACTGTCACTTAATTGAAATCTCTCCACCTGTGTTCGTTCGTTAGAAACCAACCCAACAATTACAGAATGTTCTTGTGTAAAAGGCTGTAATAAATGATACAAATAGTGCAGGAAGTTTTTGCATTTCTTGTCCCCTCAGGTGAATGCTTTTCCCTTTTGCTCATTCCCTTCTTTCCATTGTAGTTGTGGGGCAGTGAGTGGGGTATGTAATCCCCACCACCTTTCTTTTTATTCCCCGTTGGGACAGTGACAGAAAAGGAGAAATGGAAAGAGCACCGTAGACTTAGGAGATCCCATACCATCTACTACACTGTCCAGAAAGATAAGTTGTGTAGTTTTGAATCATGCTGGTCACTTCCAGTCTAATAATTTTGGTGCAACCATGGCAACTCTGCTTAATTCTTTTTTCCTGAAGATTGTGTTATAGAGAGTAGCTGGAATACTAATCTGGTTCTTGTGAATTAATCCTTTGTTCTGGTAGCACTTTTTGCTTCTGCTTAGCAGTGGTAAAAAAATCTGCTTCTCTAAATAGCATGCCCAGTCCACAGAAGTGTTTCACATATCTTTGAGCAGTATGAATTCACTGGACAGACTCTACTAGAGGTCTAGAGGTCATGACAAAAGGTTGACTAGAAATCGTTGGAGGTATAATCCTAGAATAAATTGGGAGAGGAATTAAAGTTTTGGACTCAAATACATGTATTGCTTGGGAGAAATGTGAAAAGAATTATCTAAAGTTGATTTTTTTGGGGTAAGTTCTGAAAGAAATTAAAAGAAAACATTAGAGAAAATTATGATTTAAACATGTAACACTCCTGGGGAAAGGGTAGATATGATGGCTGCAAATTACTGATTTTATTTGTGAGAACTGTAGATGATATACCTAAATTTACATGTATTTCTTGGGCAGGATACTTTTTCAGTAAAGAATTATGAGGTGCCCCTAGAATGTTTGAATATTATTTGTGCTAGTGTACATTTATTGTGATTTGCTTTGCTGTTTCCTTTGTGGTGTTTGATTTAAAAGCTCCATATAATTCTATTTCCTATGTAAACTGTGTAAGTGGAAGCCCCAACTGCAGATGTGAGTTGACACAGGAAAATTGCAAGATTCTCATCTTGCATAGAGTTGATTTTTCCCAAATTTAAACATGGAATCAATAATATAATGGTACCTAATGGTCTATATTTCTGGCCTTCTGCATCCATCAGTAATTGTATTCCAAACAGTGTATAATTTCTGTGAATCAATGCACATCTTACTTATTGAAGTATTGATGACATCTACATGTAACATAAGAAAAAAAAATGTGTTTCAGCACAACCAATTCAATCCCTCTTAAATCAAGCAAAGTTTGGGATGGATTATGAGTAAATCTGAAAAGTTCTCCCCCAACTGATTTGCCTGATCTGATGTGCTGCCATTTAGCATGTTTTCATATGTCAAATCAATCCAATTCTTACAATGATGGAAAGATTATTTTTACAAGAGAAGTAAACTTAATAGCATTTAAGTGTGCTTTAATTGTTGTAATGAATTCTCTCATTCATACATTGGTTATGTACTGGTCTTGAAGAAGCACTGAAAAAATGCCCCTTTTCATCAGAGGAAGAAAAAAAAGTTCATTGTTTTTATTTTTTTTTCTTTTTGCCCTTAATAGAACCATAAATAAGGCTGACTATTGTGGATTCTATTACTATGTAAAAGCTATTTTAAAACATCTAACCATCTGCTTAATGGCTAGTAATATGTTTCTAATGGTCACTCTTGATAAGATACTTTAAATTTGCTACAGTAATAGTAATCAAACAGCCAAGCACATTCTACAGTGATGTGGCTGAGATTGTTCACCACTTTCCTATCAACAAAATGGTTGTTAAGAGTCTTTCATAGAAAAGGAATAGCAGCCTTGGTAGTTTTCTGTTTAAACAGCATATTTTTCTGGATAAGAAATATGGATCTGAAATGTGAACCTATCAGCTGTTATACAAATGGATAGTTTTCTGTATTTATATATCCAGGTGTTATGGCCACTGTGGTTATAACAGGTCAGTTTAATTAATAATTGTCCTTTTTTTCCTGGATGATGTATACTGAATTGCTGTCATCTAGGGCCTTGCATTCTTTTGTGTGATCCTGGCAGCTGGTGACGGCTCTGCAAATTATGAGTTTCTTGGCTTAAAACAGACTAAATTGCAGACAAAACAAGCTATCAGCTGAGTAAATACTGCACCTCTGTTTGGCTTCAGTGAGAAGAAGGAGATTAGCGTGAGTACTTAGTGTTCATAATTACTAGTAAGAGGCAAATAGTAGGCTCAGGCTGACTGGAGATTGTTCCATTATATCCAATTAACACCCACTTGATTATTGTTAATTACTTGTGTTGGATGACAGAGAAGTAAAGATGTCATACTTCAAACATACAAATACCATCTGGGTCATCAGTATGCTGACACTGATAATATCGTACTCAGTTTCACATGCTACTGGATATTTTTTCTGTACAGTTTTTAGACTTAACTGCTTTTATCAATTAAAATTCTGAAATCCTGCCTACATGAGGATTTTTTTTTTCTTAAAAAGAAAATTAAAAACTATGTTTTTCCTATTGAGAGATGTTTTTTTTTTTTTAATCCTAAAAAACTCAACACCACAAGACTTCTGTCAATAGTATATATACTTTTTTTTTTTTGTAAAGGCCTTTTTATGAGGAAATCAGTTGAGGTTGAGACTTGGAATATATGGTGGACATAGGTAAAATGTAATGTGTCTGTTAGGCCATTATCAGAGTTGGGATTTTCAAATTTATTATATTGGGATTCCCAACTTAGAGTTCTTCAAAGCCTGAAAAGTTCAAATATAGTGATGAACATAAATATTATGGTCACCTTTCTTGGTTACTAGTAATGTGTTGTGATAAATGACCGAAACTAATATCATAAAAAGGTGAGTTCCCCAAGTGCAATGAGTTAATGAACACCTTTCTCATTTTACGTTGTAATATATATTTAAACAGTAAAGGAACAGGCATTAGAAAGTCTATTGAAATAAAGAATTCCTGAGTATATTTAAAGATTTAAATAGGGAATTGAATATCTCGACTAGTCATTTGGAATCTATAATGTTAAAATAGTCTCCTTTTAAAGGGCATTCACAGCATTAAAAATCACCTTCCAAATACTGTAAATATATATATTTTATAATGAACAGATATCAGCAAAATGGAATATTGTCATAGGATAATAGGTTCTGGCTGATGAATGCTGAAGCAGAGCCAAGATGCTCAGTTGTAAGGTATGGGACATTGATCCTATGACAATCCTCTATTACAATTTACTTTTATTTCTCCTATGCCACTTGGCCAATGTGGATACCATTGTCTTGTCTGACTGGGACACTTGGAATGATAGCATGTAGAAAACTGTACCTGACCAGAAGCTTCATACTACGTTGGGCTGCAACTTAGAGGATCACAAAAGGAACAGCTTGTCAGACTTTCTTCTTACATTTGCCAAATAATTTCTGCCACTCAAAATGAAGAAATAGGTTACAGTGTTGGTTCTGCAAAGTGGTGGAGAATGACTTGCTGTGCTTCTAATAAGCAGCATTTAAAGATATGCTATTCAGCTCTATAACATAGCAAAAAAAAAAAAAAAAAAAGATCTGACAGCACGTTCCTTTCCGTATTTGTTTTTCCTCAGGAGTGCTCTGCTACCCTTATGTGAACTTTTTCTTGTCTTTCATTTTAGCCTTTTTTAATATGTCAAGCAGCAGTTGTTACTTTAAGTATATGATAGTTGGATACATCTCACTGCTAGGTTTCCCTTATGGTAAACTGTATGGTTCAGAAATCTTTAATGGCCCTTGTTTTGCTGTTGAGTTTATACAGTGCCTGACAGAGCCTGTTCTTGACTTCTGGTTGTATTGGTTTCTAATCTGATTTGCACGTGCCAACCTGAATGCTCATTTCAGAGCTTACATAGAACCAAGCTACATGTATCTATATTCCTGCAATAGACTGAATTTGCAGACAAGAAAGGTAATGTCAGATCCTCCTGAAATTCACTGTTTTCAATAGGGGAAGAAAAAAAGGCTGGATGAATTAAATAGTTCCTCCTGTTATTTTCAGGTATTCTTTAAGGGAGTACTTAGGAAGTTTTACTTGATTTAACTTATGCCTAAGTAATTCTCAGTTCAGAGCAATGGTTTAGAACTTGACTGAATGTCCTTTTTGTGAAGTAATTATCCCAATTTCCTTGCTAAATGTTATTTTATGCGTTACATTTAATAGCCTCTTTTTCTTTGGTATGGTAGAATAGTGATAGAGCCTTCTATCACTCAGGGACAGAATATACGCTCTGTTTGGTTTTCACAGTCCTTGAGAGGCACACTGTGTATCTTTGTGTGCATCAATGTATTGGTAAGAAGTACCACTGAATTTTTTTTGTGGCAACTTCAGGTCTACTTTTTTTACAATACTACTTCTGTAATTTTAGTAGCACAACATTCTTTCAGGATCCTGATTTCCTGTCATGAAGAGCATCCCACGCTCCCTTGAGATTTATTTTTTCTGACAGGTTTTTGATGGAGATCTGGTAACTCAGTGGTCCAATAACAGATATTGTTCGTATCTTAATCTTGTGCTGGAAATCATTCCCCTGGCTCAAATATTCACTGATGACTCAAGAAAGCAATCAGTTGATTAGCTAGCATGTTTCTGTGACTAGACTTCAGACCCATATTTTGCTCCTGCTGGTTAACAGTGTTTCTGATACAGGCCAGGATGCCGTTGGCCGCCTTGGCCACCTGGGCACGCTGCTGTGTGATGTGATGGACTTCAAAATTTAAATCTCTGTCCTTTGTGTGACTTCTGCTTAAACTCATAACAGACCTTCCAAATCTAAGGCATATAATGGCCCTGACACTATATCAGGTATTTTCAGAGAGGATTTTAAAGAAGAACAAATTCCTGATGGAAAATATTCCTCTCGAAACACAGGAGCCTTAAATTTCAGCCTGAAAGAATCTGGAAAAGGTTGGTTTAAAGTTACCTCCAGACAGGTGTTCTGTATGTAAAGGTGAATAAGGTGTGGAAAATAGCTTCCCTCTTGCCTTTTGTTTAGATTTGTTGAATGTAAGATTAGTTTACTTGTTTTCATTACCTGAATCTTGGAAATTGGAAATAACAGTTTTCTTAAAAAGTAAATATTCTTCTTTTCACTTCAGTGCTTTCTAAGCCTACTGAATCACTCTTTGTTTAGAAGAATAAGGATATTATATATTAAATTACTTAAAAATTTTATGAGGCCTCCTCATTTTTGAAGGATTAATGCATCCTAATGATGTGTCAATATCACATAATTCTTTTCTGTATATTTTTCAAGGTTACCTGAAAATGTGATCTCTGACTAAAAAAAAAAAAAACAACTGTATCTTCCTGCTCCTTTTTTACTTTCTCCCTTCCCCCATAGGGTTTCAGATTAGTATGCTATAAAGCTTTGTAAATTTTGAGTATTTCTGACAGTTAATATTTTGCCAAGGAGTCTGAATTTGAACCGTTGTTTTTACAGTCCCTGCTGAACCAACCTGGAATCTTTGTAAGAAGATAGCTGTGTTCCTTTGCATTTTTTTTTTTAAATGCAACTGTAGAGCTGTACGATTTATATTACTAAATAAAGATCCCTTAAATGTACATTCAAAGCATCTGTGTGATTGTATACAGTGCCTGGAGAGATTGCCACTGATAGGACAGACGATACGTTCTATAGGATTATTGTTGCAGGCCAGATTCACTGCATGCGCATTGGACATTTTGTATGGTCAAGTCCCTTTCAGGTCCTTAACCTGAGCAAGTTAACTAGAAAGCTTTTCCCCGCCCCCACTCATTTATTAATACTATAAATAGTTTTCAGAAGCTGAGCCATCCTGGTTTTATTTATATTGCATTCCTTTGGTTCTCATACTGAAGGGGCACATGGCTTGCAAGAACTGACCTGGACACATCCACAGGGTGATTTGCTGATAAGCGTGAGCTTCTCGAGCCCGGTTACAAGAGAAAGCTGCCTAAGCTTGAAGGTTTACTGGATGCATCTTACCTGTGCAGGTACCAGACTGCAGAGTCCTCTCAAGAGGCAAGGCTTATTAGCTCAGGCTCTAACACTGATGTGGCCAAATGTTGAGGGAGTAGAGCAACTTTGTGACTGTAAGAACTGGGCAGAGGGGAAGCTTCTATCAGGTTCTGGAAACCTGTCCTCACACCAGTAGAGACAGGAACTGAAAAAGCTTTCTTCTCTGCATTTAAGGATAAAGGAAAGCATTGTGTAATTGAATTCTGTATTCTCTAAGTAGGACATCCTGAACATAGCTCTGAAGCATCTGACATAGATGGATTTAGTAGCAATCTTTTATTTATTTTAAGTTAAGCAAAAATGTTAATACTGTATTGAAAAGTTCTTATTTGTATATATCTGTTACTGCATGCATGACTGCCATTTATTTTGAGCCATCCTTAAATTATGACTTAATCATTTGGGGGAAGACAACATGAGTTTAACATTGTCACATCTTTCATCATTATTGCTTCTTTCTTAAATAATATAATTTGTGACAAATGTGAACATTAATTACAGTTAACAAAGCAATGTAACATGAAGTGTTCGTATTTTAAAAAACTTCCAATCAGTGAGATTACATCTTACACCAAGCTTTAAGTCAAAGTTCAAAAGTCAGAAATCAAATACCATCAGTTATCAAATTATGTTAATGGTTCTAATGAAAGCTTCTGGTATTTTGCTCAACACTGTGTTGCTATTATTGTAACTAATAGGACAAGAAAAGCTGATGGCCATGAAAAAATTAAAACTGACTGCTAGAGTTTCTTTTTTTTTTTTTGTTTCTTTTTTTTTTTTTTTTTAAATATTTGACAATCTGTTTAGTCACTCAGAGTTTCCATGTGGTATACGCATGGGGTTTTTTATCAGGTATAAGAAGGGTAGAAACTGTTTTCTAACCATTTTAGTACGCTACATTTCCTTTGAGTTGCAAACCAAGAAAGCAAAGAAAATTAAAGGCTGACATTTTGTCATAAATTTTTATATGAAACTCTGCAGCATTTACTAGATATATTGACCTGAAATCTCTGTATTGTTTACAGAGTTGACAAAGGAATAATTAGTCTAAACTTCTGTTCTATTAATTTTGCTTTGTAATTACACTATTTATAACTGCAGGGAGCCTGGTCAGGAAGCTTGCAGGGATGTGATCGGAAGCCCACTCAATAAGCACAATAAAATCCAGATCTGAGCCAATGAATGCCAAGTTTGCAACTTCTGGGTTTTTTTTATAATTCAAAACGGAGTGGATTAAAACGTGTGCATTTGAAGACAGAGTATAAAGCAAATCTATTTAATGTATTAGAGTTTTAATTGTTTTAAATTCTGGCTAACCTGGATGAATTGCTGGGACATCAGACCCCTGGTTCTTGTCCATGAGCAATAATTTGGGATCTAGGGAAACTCTCCTTTCTAGTTGAGCCAGTGCTAAGGAGTGTTGTGTTCTTAAGTCATTGAACAGTCATTTCAAAATCTCACTGCCATTGTGGCCTGGCGCTACTTAAAGCTGTCAAAAAAAAGCCACAGTAAGAGACGCATTTTTACCTCACTGAGGTTTACATCCAGCTTTTGCAACTCTGACTGTGAAATTCTGTCTTTGAAACCATTGAGAAAATGTGTACAACTTGAGCAGTTTTGTCCCATCATAGGCAACTCTTTTTCAATATGAAGCTAAAACAGAATTGGTAGTTCGCTTTTCAAACCTATTCCTGTAATTTCTTTGCTGCGGTGTTAACAATGAATGAAAAACATGTCATTATCAAGCCATACTTGAAACATGTACCCGGTTGTTCCTACAGTAGTAATGCTTAAAACTTCTGTAACAAATGGGAGCTTGGCTGATGGAGCTTGACTTGTAAAAAGATCACTGACTGATGCATCCATTGCCCAAGATCTAGGTTCTCACTATGGTAATACAGCCAATTATAATTAGCATGATGATTACCTGAATAAATCAAGTATGGATAATGCCAAAGTTTGGGCCTTGAAATTGTTGAGAGGCAGATTTATTTTGCTGTATTGGAGGGTTGAATGCTTCAATAAAGAAATTAAAATAATTCTGAACTATGTTCTATATTAATATGGTTTAGTATTAACAAACACTTTCCAAAGTTCCCTAAGAAATCTAAAGGATTAATTTTATTAAATTAAATGGCACTTTTAAATTCACAGGCGTTAATTACTGGTTGGACTTTGAGCATTGTCAGTGTGTTAATAGCTAACAGATACTAGATTAAAGAAGAAATGCAAGCTTTTTTTTTTAACCTTTATAAAGCCCCAAATCCCAAACTGTAATCCAAAACAATATAAAAATAGAGAAGATTCAAAGTACTATAGATCAATAACAATTATTTAAACTGAGCAACATCCAATTTTGAGAAGTGATGGTTTAACTGGGCCCAAATTTCCATGTAAGCATGTTAAGAGAATTTTCAAGTCTGAAAAGTATATTAAAGTCAATCAAAGAAGAGTCCTGATGATGTTAAAGAATTTTCACAGGTGGAATAAGGTTGGCAAGGATGTGCATTGGTTGGACATGTTGTGCGGTAGGAATGATGTGGAATTGAGGACAAGTGGGAGGAGGTACATAGATTGTAGGCAAGATAAGCTAGTTTCTGAGGATGAAGAGCTTCCATGTAACTATCATTCCTTTCAAATTATACATACACCTAATCATGCCCAGTCACCAAATTTTGAAATGGTGGCCATTAGAGTTTGAACTTCTTTTATTCTTGGAAGCTACTTGTCTGTGTGTGTACAGAGCTGCAGAGAAAGCTGAGAAAAGGCCCTTGAATGATGAGCAGTTTCCATCTTCACTTATGAACGTATCCCCTTGTTAACTCATCTGCCTGCCACAACAGTGAGCTCTGAGTGTATTTAGAGTACAGTTGGTGCTATGCAGTTGACATCTTGGGCATCCTACTTATGCTTTCTTTACCTGGCTTGCATGAGACAGCCGAGTCTGGACAGCCCTTTGCAGGAAGCAGATTGCAGGTATTTTCTTTTACATGTAGAATTTTCTCTGTGCTTTATGCTATACCTTTGGATAACATTGATGATGTTGCAGTTACTGAATACAGAAAACATCCGTTTGATCAGTCCCTCCGTATTTAAGTATAGTGAAAGGATAGTGTGCTATTTTGACACCTCTCCTCCTAGATTCTTTTAATTAGAAGAGATGCCATAAATATTTTTTCAAATAGAGGCAGGAGGAGTCCATTGGCAAAAGGGAGAGAAAAGGACACTGAGTTTGTTTATTTCATTTTGGTAATACTAAGAGTAAATTATCTTAGAATTCTTCCCCTCCACCCAAGAGAGACAGTGGTGCTTTTGAGTTTAGAAGGAGAGGAATCTTTTTTTAATAATTTTGAACCTGGCAGTTAAAGTAAGCATGCTGCCTGAAAAAGTGATCAGTAAGGAAAATCCATATACAGAAACTTTTGAGTGTGTTCAATGTAGAGGTTTAAGACATACCTTTGGATCTCTCTATGATCTGACCATAAATTCGCTTGTTGCTGTCCAGAGTGATTCGCTTGTAGTGGTGGATCGGTGCAGATGGTAAAAGCTGCAGGAAGTTAACAGGAGCCTTAAAGTTAACAAATAGTGTTCACCGTATATAAAGTGAGGGGAACAAAGGTTATCTGGAAGAGGAGACAGAAGTAGCTGCTTCTCATTTCAAAAAGTAATAGCTAAAAAATAAATAATTAAAATAATGCTCTGACAAATAATGTTGAAGCATGTTATTGTCAGTAGGGTCACTGAAACCTTATAGCCTCTCTTTCTGAAATTCAGTATCAAAACAAACATGAGATCAGTTCTGATGTGAGCTCTTAAAGTTTAATGCCAGGTGTACAATTAGCTATATTTTGGTATGAACAGACTCTAAGCAAAGCTGCATTCTTAAAGCTTTGTGGGCTGCACTAGTTGTTTTGGGGTTTTGTCTGTTACAATTCTATCACCAAACTGCATTCAGAAACTGTAAGGGAATGTCATGTGCATTAAATACTTTTTGCTTCTAGTATATCTAATAAACGTAGAGAGATGTGTGCACATCTGAGTACAAAAATATACCAAATTTATTTCATCCTCTAGTTACTCAAACAGAAGCTGGTAAATAATACTTTCACATTTTTGTTGTGTTTTATTTCTGCCACACCAGGGGCTCAAAAAAATGAATGTATCAGTAAAGGATTTGACAGTGTGTTACGACAGTCATCAATCCAGCAAGCCCTGTAGCCATAAATAAGCTTCATACAGTGCCACACTGAAGAGGACAGTTTTTCTTCTGCAGGACATTGAAAATGTCACAGCAAGGGAATTGTTTGTCCATGTCGCCACGACAACGCCACCAGCACTTATCATTAACTTTCACACCAAGATTTTAATCAGCGGTCTTTGTGGCATAAGACCGAGTCAACATCAGCCCAAATTTTCAAAGCCGTTATTCTAATTATGACGAGAAGCTATAGATTGATGAGCTTAGTTTTCTGCAAGGACTGGTGGCAGTTAATTCCTGTGACCTGTGTGCCTCCAGTAGTCTCTTTTCGAGATGGAGTCTTGAAAGTTCGATTATTAGTGACAGGTTGTAAGTGAGAAGAAGCTTATCTCTCCAGAGAGTGTTGATAACTTGAGACAAGGTTTAACTAGGAAGTAGTGAGACAGTAGATGGAAAAAAAAAAAGGGGGGGGCGGGGGAGAGAGGGGAGAAAAAAAAAAGGTGCCTTCTCTATCTCTAGGAAGCATACTGTAATGAGAAAATACAGACAGCCACAATTTCACAAGTTGTAAATTCTGGTGGAGCCTGTTTCCCTCAGCTATCTGATAATGTGTGAAAATGTTTGTCCTGCTGCTTCTCCTGCATGAACACGTAGCGCTTTTCAGCAGAAGCATTAAACATTCAGAACTTTGCTATATGCAGTTCCACCATCAGGTTTGTAAGTCTCTGAAAAATGAGAAGAAATATGACATTTCCTTAAGTAAAAGGGAAAAAGAAAAAATGGAAGCACTTACTGCCTCATTTTCCTGTGTATTGAGACTGGCCAAACCAGTATTATCTTTGCTGTTAATATTATTTACGTGCAAACAGTGTGCTCAGAGCTGTACAAGTCAAACAAGACAACACGTCCTTGCTCTGAGGGGCTTGTAATCTAAGTAGACAGACAATGCAAAATGCACTAGGAAAACCCAGAGGAGAATTATGTCTGAATTTATTTCATGTATTTGTTCTTGGTGATGGGTAGACAATTTTGCTGACTAGAATCTGTGTTTACGGAGGGAGTGATGTCAGAAAGGTGAGGGCTCTGCTTGTTGACTGAATGGGGAGCAAAAACTGTGCGAATGGTCTGCAGAAGGATTTATTGGTGGAGGAGAAAAAAATTGTTGGGCGAGTTAAGCATCGGTGTACTTCTTTCCAAGAGATTAAATAGGGCGATGGAGAGGCAGCATAGTTATTGAAGATCATAGGTAGGCAGTGGCAGAGCCACAACAATAGCTCAGTATTTAGGAAGCTTTAACCAGAGATGGGTGCTACACAACTGATTGCCTTTTGTCTCCCCTTTCTGTTAGGGATTAAGTTGGTTGTGGAGCTGCACCAACTGGGTAGAGAACTAATTCTGTGAGATCCCAGACTCCCTGCTACTTCTGCTATTTGCTTTGCGTTTCTCAAAGAGGTTTGGGGAAATGGATGTACAGGAATGACAGACATCCTGCTGAGCTGCATGAAGTTTTCTTTCAAGCGGTCTAGAAATACTTGAGCTACTTCTAGGATCTCCAGGTATCATTTTAATCAGCAAGACCATGGCAGATGTGTTTATTCCTAAGCGTGCTCAAAAAAATCACAAGCATGTCCAGGTACTGCGATGCCCAGGAGAGCAAGCAGAACAGTAGAGAAAAAGAAAAGACTAGGTGAAGATTTGTGGCTTGCGAAAAAGCAAGGACTGCAAGAGGCACCCAAACGTGTTTACCATGATTAACAGTAGTAATGCAAATTGTCTGATGTGTCTCTGATTCTGCTGCTCATTAAATCAGAGATGTCACTCAAGTGCTGGGTGATGTCAGTATGACAACTGTTGAACTCATTTGCTATGGGAATTAGTAAACTGCTTCAACTGAATTCCTAAAGCTGTTTACTAGTGGAAAAAAACTTTCAGTTTCTTATACATTTCTCCTTTTCTCCCTGGTTATTTCATTGCTATGGTTTGCATGCTAATGGAAGAAGACACTGGCACTCGACAATGTGTTGTCTTGAAGGTTCAGGAAATTGCAAACTGTTCTTTTTAATAAGTATTTTGAAAGACCCATCTGCTTTTGAAGGATTAATAATGTTATCAAACTGAATGAAAACAAGTTTTAAGAACCTTGAGTATATAATACATTCTCTAATCTGTTGTATTGCCTGTCTTGAGCTTTCAATGAGACTTTAGTCTGAAAGTGGTCGAGTCTTCTTTGTGGCCAGATAGAAATAAATTGCAGTTGGAGTTGGACCACATTTTCTGTGTGAGTGCCATCTAGTTGTGCATAGTCTTTCCGAGCTGGGGTGTTGCCTGTGAGGGCAGTGTCTTGCCAGTTGTGCTGGCATGATTCTGCTGGCAGAGTTTCCTAGGGGGGAGACCAAGGTATGCCAGAAGGAGGGGTGTTTTCATCTAGCATTGTTGAAATTCCTTGAGCAAACACGCTGTCATGCCATCCTGACCATATCTATACCACAGGTTTCACTGGCATGGCTTTTAATGGTAATTTTTTCTTCTCACTCTTCCAGCTGAGTTAGCTGTGCTAGCAAAACTTTGTGACTGCTTACAGCAATGCAGCTGCTACTGTCTCTAAACTTCAGATTCGCAGCTGTAAGACCCATTTTTTTTAATGGAAATAATTTTTATCTATTTAAAAAGGATACAGAGTGAATTAATATGATTATGAAACAGAGGAAAAAAATGTTAACAGGTACATATAAGGATTAGGTGGTGGGGAGGAAATCCTTTTCTTGAGGTTGTCAGTATGTACTGGAGATAAGCAAAAGGAGATGATCATAAATGAGGAAATATATAATTGAGATTAAAGTAGATAATTAATACAATTCTTTCATCAGGAGGCAGTATTTTGTATAGTGACAGCTCTAGTTCATAATGACAATAAGATTAACAAACTGTATAAATGGAGCATTACAAAGTTAAAACTATGAATTTGTTCAAAAGCCATTGCTGCTTTTGTGGAACCCTAACCCTGATTTCAAATTACTATGTGGACATCGCTGCAGCCCAGTTCTCTTATAGCTGCATGTAGTACTTAAAGGATGAGTTGGAAATTAAGATACCTTTAGCATAAGCAGTGGATTGCTACACTGCTGTAAGTTTTTGGTTCCTGATGTTAATCTATTGAAAGGTGATGTAACCAGTGGAGCTATTCAGCAGGTTTGGTTTGGTTTGGTTTTCTGGTTTTCCTTTGTTGGTGTGGGTTTTTTTTGTTTTGTTTTTTTTTTAAATGCCTGTCTGTCCTTGTTAATTAGAACTGTACATATTGGGAAATTAACTATGAAATACTAAAAATGATAAATTATTTCTTATTTGAAAGTATAAATTAAAGGTTTAGTGTATATAAAATTTGTCATGTTTAATTGCAAGTTCAATTAAAATTCAGGATAATGATGATTTATACAGGTTTCTGTGTAATTTGATATTCATTAGCTTAGCCAGACACATGCTGATATTAGCTCGTTAATTATGTTTCCTTTTGTTGAAAGCAGCCTTGTGAAAGCAATCTGCTCAAAGTTTTTTAAACTCATTCTGCTAAATGAATATTTGGCAGCTGTTCATGTTATTGAGATGGTCACTGTGGCTTCACTTCACTCATATAGCATCAATCATACCTACTGAATGACAAACAAGGGTTTCTTCTTACAAACCCATTTGTGAAGGTTATGGTTAACATTAAAGAGCTATTGCATGGCATCATGATATTGCTTTACAGTAATGGTAGAGTAGTAATACAGCTAGAAGTGGCTTCTGCACAAGGAAAACAAATATAGTTTAATGGGGGGGTGGGTTGG
>JANHGN010020559.1:95657-108241 GCA_024605025.1 Megaceryle maxima | reverse complement strand
TATATATACACTGAACACAAAATTTCTATAGGAAGTGAAGTTGTTGAAAAGAGCCTTGAATCCAAGAGCTTATCTACTGTGCTGTTGACAGTAGATAACAGTATACCTAGTAAGCTGAAGTTATATCTTTTTGTAAAAAATAAATAAAATATTAAAAAGAAATCAAGTGAGATTAAAAGAAATCATGCAAAACCAAACTAGCATTTTATTTTTAGTGCTTGGTTTGTGACAGACAGTGCAGCTCCTGTTTACTTGCCATCAGAAACTGTTCCCACTGTTCCAAATTGGGTTACACGTGTTTCTTAAGACTCTTCCTTTAGTCTATGTTCATTCATACAAGAGATCAGCAGAGCTCTCCTCATGCTATAATATTTGTTTTGAGGTATCTCAGTCTTTGAGATGCTGAATATTATTTGCATTTTGAAATTGTACTAACGTTTTTTAATGTCTTGGAAATATAGCGTATCAAACAATGGAAGAGTATCAGCAGAATGCCAACATTTTGGTGTTTTGCTTTTATTATTGAATAATTTTAGTTAAAAGTTAGTAATAAGCTCCAGTATTTTATCAGACTACTGTGTATGAGCACATTCTCCTTTCTGCTCCTACTCTAGCAGGTGTTCTATCTTAAAAGTAGAAAAGGTAACAAGTCAGCAGAGGACACAAATATGTTGCCATTCACTGTAGCTGATTTTATTTTTTATATAGTGATGCATTTAGAAAACTCTGGCAATTTTCAAAGAGAATGTTGGGGTAGCTGCTTGTATTTGGAAAAGGGTGAAGTCGTATGAACGCAGCTCTTTCTTGAACTCTGAGGGATGGCTGCTATTCATTGCCTTCAATCTGAAAATGGGTTAAAATAACTATTCATGAAGTGTAAATGGATGTTTATTTCATATTAGGAATTTGCATCTTTTTTCTAACATTTTTATACGCATTCATAGTTGGCCTCACTTTACAGACATCTGCTTCCTTCTTTTAAGAGATACAGGAATCTAAACTATTATTAAAAATTAGGTTACTGCAGCCATAATGTATTCATAATTTTATCTCATTTTCAGGAGATAAGTGGATAGGTTTTGTCTGGTTTTGGGAATATATTTGTCTCTTTCAGGGTATGTAAAGCCTTGGAGCTTTATATACAAATTATTGGGATGGTGAGTAGGGTAAAGCAGGGAGGGGATGACTTCTATAGATGAACGTTCATCAAGCTCTCGGAGAATTAAAGCTGTTTCCATGAAAGGAATGAAACCTCTTCCTCTAAGTGAGCCTGATAATTCTTCCATCATATTAATGATGGTGTTTGTATCATAAGGTAGAAATTATTAAAATTCAAGTGGGTTGTAGAAAGTGTGGGTTGGAGGGTTTCTTTTAGATTGTGATAAAAGAACCTGCAGATGGTTCCTTGCTTGTTTGCTGTAGCTTACATTTTATCGCCGCTGAGATGAGTTATATGGTGTATTGAAAAGTTTCCTTTCCTTTTGGACTAATGAGCATAGCTTGATGAACTATAAAAACCCTACTCCCTCATAAAAACCCAAACAAACCCCAAACGCACTAAAAATTCACCACCCTTCAGATGAAGGTGGGTGACAACAATGTTAGTTCTCTTTCAATTGTTGGAAGACCATAATGTTTTTATGTGATTATCAGAGGAAATAGTAAAATGTTCTTAACATTGCAAACAAATGTTTAATACCTAAACAGGGTCATTTACCTTGGGAGTGTGAGAGAGGTGGACTTAAAGGAAGTAACACTGAGATTTAAGTTACTATGAAGCTGCTAACTAATGACCCTATGGAGACCAGTCTATGTATATATACTTAGTCTGTTTATGAGTGTGTTCATGTGAAGTGATGTGAAATATAAAAAGCAAAGGCAGATTTTTTTAATAGTTTTTCTGTGGCGCTGTATTTGAAACAAGTTTGCTAGAGAGTAGCAAGAGGGATAAAAGGGGGAGATAAGTTAGCCACTTCATCATTCTCCTTCATTAGGAAATTGTGTTGGTTTTCCAGTGGTTGAGGTCATTGCTCATTTTCTAGTAGAAAAATGGATGTAACGCACAAAACCCATGACACCATTTATGTTTAAAGCTGTGTTTTAAGATATATTTAAAGCTGTTCTTACTAACAGAGGGCACATGCAAACTTTCAGAGTTTGCTCTTCCTTTGTCATGAACATTGACCTCACAGATTCACGTAAATAATTGTCATTTACAGATTTTTTTTATACACTAAAAGTCTTCTGGACAGTGTGACTTCCTACAGGAAGTCTGTACACAAACAGGGTTCAGAATGAAGCAGTGAAGTTCTCTGCACACAACTTCAATAATCATCCCAGTAGAACTGATGCACAAAGGTTTTGCTAACAGCACCCGTGTCATACCCCACAGCTTGAAAGAGAAGGTTTATGTTTGGTTTTCTAAATGGTAGACATATTGTTCAATGTAAGATCTGACTGAAATATCACAGTGAAAGTATGAAAGAACCTATTGTACATAACTGAATCAAACTAACTTGAAAGGAGAAAAGGAAGTTGCAAGCATCAAGCTTGCTTTGCTTTCACTGAAGCTGGATGCCTAAAAGTTGGTGGATTTTAAATGTGCTTCATTTTTTGTTGATGTTTTTCTTGGTAACAGCTTCAAACAGGAGTTAAAATTAAGAATATTCTGAAATGTCAATTGTCACACAAGTTTAAGTTGTTCTGCTATTTTTTTCCTTCCTTGTGGAGCTTTTGCATGTTTCACTCTGAGTAGAACCTCCCTCTTACTGGCTTATTTTTCTTTCCCTCAGAATAATTCTTTAGCTTATCAAAGAAACTCTCCCCCCTTTAAGCCCTTCTAGGTCTGTCTGTGTGGATTCAATTTCTGGATGGTGAACAGTGATGACTGTTCTGATGGGTACGATCAGACAAAATTGGGTGGTTTTGTTGCTTTTCAGTTAATTATTTAAGTACAAGGTATCATTAATATTAACTTCATCCTGATTTATATTTTAAACTGCTCCATAGGTAGTATAGCATCTAAGTTGGAAGATGACCTTTCACAGTGCAGTACAATAGTTTCTTTAGCACCCTTTAGATAGAGATGAACTTGCTCAGAGGCTAAGAAAATGCAGCGGAGGGTAGTGGTTTGTGTTTGAGCAGAGGGGAAATGTACTGATGTAAAAGCAAAGATGTGAAAATTTAAGAATATAAAAATGTCCAGTGAGCAGTTGTGGAACAAGGGAAAAGATGAAAGATATAAAAGAATAATGAAAGAAGTAGGTGTAGTGGAAAGCTGTGATAGATGGTGCACTGTTTGAAGAAAGGTGGTAAAGGCCAGGGTCTTAATGGACACTACAAGAGAAAGCAAGTGGAAAAACCTGTTTATGCTGAGTTGCAAATTGGAAACAGTAACATCACTAGTTCATTAGAGATTTAAAGAAGCTGTAGTATCTTTAATGGGTTGCTTGGGTCAGAACTACATTCTTCAGTTTTTCAATATGGCAGGAAAATGAGAATGTTTTAATAATATAGAGTGAATGTAACTATCGATGTACTTCAGGATCACTTACCCTTTGGCTGATACTAATTTCCATTCACACACACTTCCTCTTTTTCTCATTGGACAGGTTTTTATTCTTTCTAAACAAAACCTACCATAAAATTAAATACAACTGTTTATCTCAAAGTTCCTAAAAAAAATTTAAAAAATGTCTTAACGCTTTCATTGGAAGGGAAAGAAGTGTGGAGAGATTCGGGCAGAACAGCTCAGTGATGTGGTACAGAACCAGTGGCCACGTTTCTACTGAAAACCAGAGCATCAAAAGATTGATGACATATTAAGACACAGTAGGTGGGGCTGAGATAATACAATTGACTTGCAGGTAATGTAATATTTAGTTGCATCTGGTTAAGATAAGGGAAAGAGATTCAGATGTTCTGGAGGCCTCTAATAATCCTGATAGAGAACTTGAAAATTTGGTTTGTATCATTCAAAATAGGGAGAATTGCTATTTGGGGAAACGTGATCAGGAGAACGAGCATAAAGAGTAACCTGACCTGCTTTCGTGCAGTCACTATAGTATGGGAAACCCATTCAGAATAAACTTATCTTAAGTAGCTCTGGAAAAGTTAAATCATGAAAATCAGATTAGCATTTGTAGATGAGCTAGTCTTTTGCATTCTCTATTTTGTTGGGGATTATCAGATATTGTTTTATTGTAAGGCATCTGGGTTGAGGCTATACACTGAGCAGCTTTTGCTGGCTTTGTTTAGTGTTATCCTTGCCTCTTCACTTTAAATAAGTTCCAGAAGTCTGAACTTTACCTCTTTACCTCTTCTTAAGAAGCGACAGGGTGAGTCTGAGAAGATTTTACCTCAGGGTGTGAGATCTTAGATATGCCAAACAGACTTATTTCTATTTCTTGTTATAGTCAAAAGAGTAACTTCACTGATGCAACTTGGGCTACATATTATGCTTGCATACTTGTAGCAGGTTTTAATTGTACTGAATTGTGAAAAATACACCACGAGAACTGAGTGACACTTGCAGAAGCATTACTTACCACTGACTGTTGCCTGTTCTCTTGCTACAAGGAAAAGCCAAGTTGCCAGTTGCCAAGGGTAGGATTGAAAGGCTGTGAGCTACTCTGTTAAAATACGTCATTAAAAATTTTGCCTTTGACTTGAATCCTTATTTTCCAAGCATTTTGTCATCTCGATGAACTTTGCATTTATAGCTGCAACTATTTCTGTAAGTTTATGTTCCCATAGGTAAGAATGCAAGCCTTTGTGCACAGAACCCTGCATGGAGATCACAGGGGTGTTTATCACTGGACATGTCTCCTGACTGTACATTAGCAAATCATTTTGCCCACCCTTATATACAGAAAGCAGGGAGGCTAATTTTTTTCCTTGATTTTTAAGTGTGTCTGTCTGAAACTGGTTATGAGGCTTAGATGCAAGATTCCTCAAGAGAATGTTATTCTGGTAGGGTATTTTTTTAGTCCACTGAGAGACTCATTGTGGCATAGGACCAAGATGTAGGCCAAGTGGAAATACAGCAAAGTGATTTAATAGAAAAGGTAATTCCTATTCAAACTGGATGGTCCCTTATTCATTTCCTCGGATTATCATCAAATTTATGTCACCAGCAAAGGAGCTTTATTGAGTTTCACAGATATATTCCTTTTGCTTTCATTGTCATTAGTTGGCACACTGACATTTTCATATGTGTCTCAGCTAATGCCTCAAAATTACTCCATCTACAAATGTAACAATTGAACAGATAATTTTAATAAGATTCAGCTTGACTTCAGACTGCACTCCTTCCTTTCTTTATAGAATGCAAATTGTAACCTGTTTTTAAAGCCGTGCAATGCAGTGAACTTTAATGGGATTTGACAACATCATATTAAGCACAACAACTACGCATAATGTACCGAAAAATTGGACGTGAAATTGGAAACATAGCTGAGAACAAAGTAAATTTACATGGTTTGGTAGTTTGAATGTCTGATATCATATTCTCTCATGCAAGCTCCATAAAAAGCAAGGGATTTAACAATGGATATCAGCGGAAAGTGCTTTTAAAGTTAAAGCTGATGGATGGCTTGTCAAAAAAAATAATTGCATTGGTTGGAAAGTCGGGATGCGTGCTGAGGGGGAGAGAACAGGATATACAGAGAGGATGATGGGAAGTGACAGTGGTCTGTCAAGAAGCAGTGGCTGCCCAGAGAAGTGTGAAGCCAGAGCTATAAGGTGGCAGAGTAGAACAGGCTGTCAGAGCGGGAAAGTGGCTTTAATACCCTGAAAAGCAAAGGAATCCGCCTGTCAGCCTTGCTCAGCCGTGCTGAAAGAGGAAAAGAACATGGCATAAAGTTAGAGACATTAAATGGGAAAAAAAGAGAGGCCAGTGAAAGCCAGTGAGGAGGGGTGGTGAGCTGTTATGTTTTTAAATAGACAAATGACACATTTCTAGGTGCAGCAAGAAAGCAAACTGTCGAAGAAATTTAGAACTGATTAGAGGCTTTTTTGAAAAAGAAATACAAGATGATCAGTATCTATTTCTGGCATTTTAAAATGTACTACATGGCCCTGTGACCTCCCCTTCACTTCCATCTTGTGTAACTGTACTGGCCCATACTGCTATGAGACGCAGAAATGGGTTTTGTTACGGAAGCAGCTTTATCCCTCTAAACGTTGGAAGAAGTTGGTGTTTGAACAACAAAAAAAAATGTTTCAGAGGTTTCTTTTTAGCCATTTATAAAGTTTTAGCTTATAAATCTGGTTATCAACCTAAGCAAACAATTATTCCTTAAAATTTTTAAATGTCGAGATTAATTTGGCTACGCATTGTTACAATTTATACCTGGTACTAGTGCAGTGCCACACAAACAACAGCTCCTATTGATTTTAAAGGTTGGAAATGATGGAAAATTTATTTAGATCTTAAAGATTGTAGAAAAAAAACCCCAACCTGGAGTAACTATCAATACAGGTTTTAAAAATAAAATCAGTATTTTTCAAGTACAGTTCTCTGTAATTATGATATAAATATATTTTAAGGAGAAATTAAAAAAAAAAGTAAAACATCAATATTTTACAAGTCTTTGTGTAGATGATACATTTTTGGTATAGGATAACACATTAAAAGGCACTGTGCTACATAGCTGCTATATAAGAAGGGCACTGGAAATACAGTCCCTGTGATACTTTTTCTTTCTGTTGCCTAAACTTTAAATAGCACCTAAAAGAAAAATGCAAATAAAAGGCAAGATACAGCATAGAACTTGTGCACCAATGTTCAGAAAATGCACACTGTATGTTAAAGAAGTTTTGAAATACTGAATGAAATGAAAGCTGCAAGGAAATAACTTTTAGGTAGATTTCCACACTCTTCAGGATTTGACTTGGTTTATAATTGTTATAGAAGTTATTAAATGCAATTAAGTTTCAGGTGTTGCTTCACAGAACTCATCCTGAATGCTCCCAAAGCTGCATTTGAAATAAAATGCAAGTTAGCAGTTCTCCTGTGCAATACTAAAAGAAACAAAGGTCATCCTTTTTGATCATAAATAGTTCTGGATTTTGGCTTACATCTCACTCACAAAGACAAGCTAATTCAAATAAAGACTTGTTAATGCTTCAGTCCATACTGGCTTTCACATTTTATTTCTCTTGCAACATCCTGAATGGGAGAATTAATTTTTCATCTACAAATACTTACCTAATTAATAGAAAATCATGATGTCATGATTATAATACAGAGATTAAAAATCTATATCATTTGTTGCTCTCCTAGCATTCTTGCTCTGTTTGTCGGTGTGAATACCATGTGTCCACAACTGTATTACACCCTGAAGTAGCAGGCCCTCAGTTAAAATGTTGAAGCATTATGTTGCTAGTCCTTTGTTGAAAGAACAGCAAAATATCGAGAGTGTAGTAGCCTGAATAAAAAATCTGGAGTGTTGCTAGGCATTTAAAATATTTTTTTTTAAAGTGTCTCTGTAACAACAACAGTGTTTGCATTTGAAAATCAGCATGTTCATTACTGTCTTTCTGAAATGTATTAAACATTGAACATGCATGCTTTGGGGTTGTATGATGGCCCCTGCTCTCAGGGATTTGCAATGCTGGACCTAAAGGGCATTTTGGTTTTTTATGGGTGCAATTTCAAATTACATAATGAAAAAATCAGATAAGGATCTTAACTTCTCCCTTTTCACATTAGCACCTAATGTAAAGTTGCAAAACTAAATAAATGAGAAAATTACAGTAATCCATGCCTTTTATGTCTAGATATTTTGCGAGCTTCTAAATGGGAGATGATCTTACAGATTGTATTTCTTTATCCAGGCAATTTTCCTATAGTGTCTGTTGCCAGTGCATATGAATACATTACAATATATATAGTCTAAGCAAATGCATGAATGATAAAGCTCTCTACTTGAACAAAATGGGGGGGAAAAAAAAAAAGAACATTCCTTCAGAGTCTGAATAGCAGCATTTGCCTGCCAAATAAGATACTTTCTTTCTCCCCTTCTTTAGCCAGTAAAAGTCCTAACTAGAAATGAATGAGTGCAATAAAATGTGCTGTATTTGCTAGGCACAAAACAACGTTAGAGCTAGAACTGCAATCTCTGCTTGTCTTTTCTTACTCCTTATACATTCAAGAAATCTGTACTGTTGCTTGCAATATAGTGTTTTGTGTATTAATAGCTCTTTTGGTTTGCAAATAACACCTCTTTGTGTCACATTGTGGTTCCAGAAGGGTCACTGGTTTTTACACTTTAGGAAGATTGCTGCTGTTATCTGTAAATCCACTGCTTGGACAAGAATGGGATTACATGATATGATTTAAAACAGTATCAGCTCTACTTTATTCTTTTCATAAGGAGATGACCCCTTACCTTATGCAGCTTAAATAAATAAATAAAACTTATATGGCATACAGCAGCTAAGCTTTTGCCTTTGTTACTTCAGGAATATCTGATTTAAATGTCTTATTAAGCAAGATATAAGGGCAATGAAGAGAAGAATAAATCACATTAGTTGACATCTCAAGCTTGGAGCACCACATATAGTGCTAGTCATTATCTGCTTAGTAAAATGGATTTAATGAGAAATATAAATGCTGGGATTTATATTGCTATATTTTGGTAACTTGGATGTTGGCTTCTGAAGCTGTATGATGATGCAGTATTACAAAGTTTTAAAGTACATTAGGAACCACTGAAATCTCTGCTGCTTCTCTGCAGCAAGGTTACAAGTGAAAACGTGTTGGGCCTTAAAGAAAGGGGAACAAATACTGGATTATTTTTCATAATGTTGTAGCCTAAACCCAAAACTGATTGGGTTTGTCTTGTAACACTGGTCATATATGGAACTTCTGTATATTAACCAGCATATCCTTAGGTATTTGAGTACTCTCATGTTTTCACCTAAAAGGCTTGAATAAAAGAAATTGGTGGTTAAACTGGATTCTGATGAATCATGATGTATGTAATTCCTACAGAAAAGTTGTGTATCTGTTGTTATCCTGTGTAAGACTATTGCTTTTTTCTAGGCAAAGTTTCACTGAGAGAGTAAAACTTGCACCTTGGAACAGGTAACTCCTAGCATGCAAGGAATCAGTTTTCTGGGGTTGAAAATACCCTGACCTTCCAGTTCATTAGGCTTTATTTGCCCACCCAAGATCCTTATATGACTTTTATAAAAATAAGTTATTTCTGTAATACCCTATGGGGCATGTGATTACTTTATATTTTAAGTAAAAGATCAGGCTTCCTGTTTGACTGACTCCATGTCAAACTAAAACCTGTGACACAGCAAGAAATTTAAATTGTGCATCTCAAAGACAACATTTGTGTCACTTCTGAAGTTTGTGTGTGCTTTCTTTCCTTTGCCACACCAGATATACCATGGAGATACATATACCCATATATATACATATATATAGAGGTATGTGTCCCACTGTTGTGATGATGGGTCAAATGTATCAGTCTTTGTATAGAAAATGGGCAGAAAAAAGTAGCATGTGATATTACAACACAAGATGTGTTAACTTGATTTGTGTGTCTTTTATGGCTTTGGTAGGGAGCCAGACACTGTAAAGAAAAGCCTCACTTATGATGATGGAGAAGGCAGAAGGATTTTGAAGCTTTTCCAGCAAACCTCTGCTAAGTAAGATCTTAGAAGAGAATAGCTGATGCTTACTTTGTCTGAATTTAGGTTTACAAATATTAGAAATAAAGGATGGAAGAAGATAGAATTAAACTGTATTTCTAGCTGGGGTAAAGGATCACCATGTTAATGAAAGGAGGTCTGCACACTGCTTGAGCCTGTATTAGCTGTTCTTACAGTTCAGCTTTCTTCAGCCTGTAAGTGCTTGTCTTGCTAATTATTCCTGCTTAGGGTGTTAACCAAACTTCAGTATGTTAGCTAATGTAAAGCATTTCCCACACTGAGAAGCAACAGTAGTAGGAGCTTGCATCTTACCATTTTACTTCTTGAGACAAATCACCCTTGTATGACGTGCAAGGCACTCGCTTCCAATTTGTGTTATTCAATAGGAAAGGCCTAGACCTGCATGTGATACTGTGCAGTGCTTTTATAATTGAAGCAGTTTGGGATAGGACTTCTGGACTGGTTTACTGTAGTGAAGGGTATCTTCATAGAAATTTGGTGGAGAGATTTCCTCTGGTGTCATGCCCTAAAAATCTGGGGGCAGGCATGTGTGACAGCTAGGTGTTAGATTCTGACTCCTCTCCAACCTCAGATAGGAAACAATAATAATAAGGTGTTACTGTGGAAAAGCAAGTTGCTACTAGTTGCTTTTGTGAGTTACTCTAAGAAACTTCAGGCATTTTCCCCTAATATCCAGCAATGATGAAAGCAGCTGAATAATATAGTTTGCAGGCCTGTTGGAAATATTAGTAGGGGATTGAAACCCTGTGAATTTGTTCAACCAAACATGACTATAGCTGCATAAATAACAGATACTAACTTCCTTTTCTTTATGGAGCAAGTCATGTTCCAAAGGCTTCTGTAAGTCACTCTGAACCAGTATTCTGCTTAGAAACTGGTTTTATTGTAATACAACTTTATATGAATTAAACCTTGTCACAAAGGTCATGCAATTCATTACTATTTCTGTTCCAGTTAGGGTTTGGGTTGGTTGGTTTGTTTTTTAAACATAGAAATGATTATTTTTATTTTTTTTATACAGCCCCTTCGTAACAGAATTGAATGTTAAAATCTAGTTTCTTTCAATTCTTATTTCTAACTCTTAATTCTAATACAACAAATGTTTCATCTCTCGTCCCTTTCCCCTGTGAATGTGGGGTGCTTTTTTTCTTCAGCATTTGGTATTTCCTTCAAGAATGTAAGGATCCTAAAGGTAACAAGGCTTTGTAAAAAAAAAAAAAAAAAATACAAAAACCAAAAAACACTGGTCAAGATAGATGGCAAAAAACACCATGCATAAATAAAGTACCCCTTTCTCTCTCTTTCTTCCCCCTCCCAAAATGAACAATGATTGTGTGGTTGAAGACCTGGCTGAATAAGTGTGTCAGGTACTGATTGGAAGAATGATAAATGTAGTGACCTAACAAAGGATTGACTTCTCCAAAAGACAGGCCTTTTTTAATGGATGGAAAGGGAGGAAGCCTCATTTAGAAGGGAAAGGCTGTTGGCAGTGCAGATATGACAAAGGGGAAGTCGACAACCATTGATTTACGTTCGGGAATGACAGTTGAAAAATTCAACAATAATCATGACAAATGAGAAGCGATGCAGTCAGAGGAAAAAATGCCAATACGTTAAGCCTGAGAAGAAATGCCAAGGTCACAAGGAAAGGTTCCCAAACTTCTGCTTTTGACAACCTTAATGGAAATATTGGAAAAGATGGGGTACAGGTTAAAAGGTACGGTTTGGAAAGAGGAATTGTAGGTGTTGCTAATTAGAGTTTGTTCTTTTCAGGGAGGTCATGTATGTTGCCTATAGTAGTATTGAGACGAACTGACCATTAACAGACTGTTATCCTCCAGAGTATAATTTTTTTTTCCCCCCTGGAGAAACTGCTGAAATAAATTAATAGCAACAGGCAAACAATCATGTTCATTTTAAAATAATATCATTTTGTTGCTCCCTGAATAAATCAGGTCTGCAGATTATGTTGGTGTTTGGTTTTGTTTTTTTTTTTTTACCCCCTAGTTTTATGCACACTACGTAACTCATTTACTATCATGCTTCAATTATTAATATTTTTATTTTCAATAAGATTCTAAAAGATTTAGAAGCACCGTTAGTTCAGATCTGAAAAGATAAGTCTGGTACCTGAGAGCTATAAGAAATGTAAATCTAAACACCGTAGCATAATCTCTTAGTGAAAAGGTTACAAAATAAACAGTGCCCTGTTTATTTTGGTCTTCAGCTTATTGAGGGCAGTTAGTGGAATGGGCAGACCATGTTCATCAAACTGTTTTCTTCTAGTGCATTAGGTTTACATTACATTATTAAGTAGTTTACAAAATTGCAATATGCAGATAGTCACTAGTGTAGTGAAATGAGCAGCTCTCTGCTTACTTGGAAATGTGAGAAAATAGCATTTGTGAGAGAAACATGCGTGTCGTATGGAAATGAGTAGGAAAGCTGTGAATATCAAAACCTGTTTTATTTGTGTGGTATTAAGTGGCACAGGTTGATTTGAGTTGTATGTTGCTTTGCAAATATTCCATGATATTGATTAAAAAAAAAAAAAAAAAAAAAAAAAAAAAAGATAAAATCTCTAGCCACCAGAGCTGCCTTTACATGAGGTGAGGCTAAAAAGAGAAGTTTCTTAATTGGAAGGAATGATCAGCTTTTTAATAGCTCATTATTGTAGTAGTACTTTCAAATTAAAGTCATGTCGAACTCCTGACTTGTAAAGGGTTAAGCTCTCACACACAAGTACTAATTTAGCATGCAATGGTTATTTTAACCTTACATGTACTGAAGAAGATTATATGTTTAAAACCAAATCTGAAATATAGTCTTGGCAAATAATATCTGAGCTTGAGGGGGAGGGAAAAGACACATCAAAAAAAAAAACCAAAAAAAAA
>JANHGN010020559.1:82353-95557 GCA_024605025.1 Megaceryle maxima | reverse complement strand
CTGAGGGGGAGAAGAAAAGAAAAAAAAAAAAAAAAAAACCAAAAAAAAAAACAAAAAAAAACCACAACCCAACAAAAAAACCCAACCAAACCAAAAAACAACCAAACCAAATACAAATCAGAAAGGTTATAAATTGCTGGGAGTTGTTATTTGAGGTAAATCCGGATCTATTATGGGTTTTTACTAGCCTACTTATACTGGAGGCTGCAAAGTGGAATATAAGGAAACTAGCCTCTTTAGATTAAACATTTTCTAATCAGCTTTATCACTCATATCTGAATTTATCTTATTTGAGGAAAATGCCAATATATTAGCAAGCATATATGATACACAAGGTGACCCTACCAACTTAATGACATAATACATTATCCTTAATGAAGTCAATATCTTGTCTTTTAGCTGTCTGTCTATTGGGGCGATTAATTGCAGTGTCATTAAAGTTAGCTCTCTTTTCATTTGAGCTTGACAAGTCGCATAAAACTAATGTTCTTAGTTATCAGCCACTGGAATAGGATGGAGGATGGAGGAAATTGTAGGACAAATAAGGGGGTACTGCAACAGCTAACTTGAAGGAATTTTTCCAATGACTGTTTTCCAAGCCTTCTATTGCCAACTCTGCACTAATAGTTAAAACATTTGAAACAGAATTATCCAGATCGGGGTTTTGCTTCTGTGTATTGAGCTTGAAGTAGAACATAATAAACAGCAAACTATCGTAGACCACTGTGTTATTAAGACATCAGGACTGAAAAATTTGCAGAAATAGCCCCATGAGTAAAGTTAAATGAGATTCCCTATCCTAAGTTAACGCTAGAAACAATGTATATATATAAAAAAAAAAAAATGTATTTTTCCATTACTGTAGAGTTTCTCTTTTATCAGTTTGAAATAAATGTAAAGCAATTTAGGAAATGAGTTTATATGAAATAATGACTTTGCATCTTTGATAAAGCAAGTTTCAGTCACTTGTGATGAGAGCAATGAAGCTCTGGTGCCCAGTGCTAATTGTAGCGCAAAAGCATCACTCCCTGCCTTCCCCCTACCTCTGAAACTACAAGACAGGATGGCTGTAATTTACAGTGTGTTATCTTTGTCTATAGCGGCAAGATGATATGAAGTAAATCAAGGTACGAGTAATGAAAGACTGAAAATTTATTCCTTGGAGCACACTTTAAAGTGTAGTATCTGTTATAGTGGCACTGCCTGAAGACCCTGAAATGAGACTTGGATGAAGGGCAATAAAGAAGCATAGAGGCTCATGTTAATGTTGTTTGTCTGAGGTTAGTAATTGGGTTCCACTGATGAGTTGTGTGAAGACAAAGTGAGAATCCTAGCAAGTATTGTAAATCTTACATTGTTGGAACAAGAAGCAATCCTAACAAATATTGATCCTTCTTGTGCCCAGAGGCGAGGAAGAAAGCAGCATGCTGCTGAGCCAGTGTTGTTTCAATAGCACCAATTACCTTAGTGAGGCTGGCGCTCTGCATGAAATCCCACCAGGCTCACAAATTGTGAATTATCAATGATTAGGCTTTTTAGATATATCCCCTAAAATCATGCCAGCTTAGCTTTCTGTATCAATTCTCCTTTCAGCTCCCAAAATGTATCTCTCAAAAGCCTTTATTTTTAGTTTTTAAAATGCTCCAGATATGTTCAAGTATGTTGTATGCACTTAGTCTTTTCCCTCCCATATATTCCCTTCTTTCTCCTGCCTGCTCCCAGCCCCAACCTCCTGTTCCTCTGCCCCCCCCCGCCCCCAAAAACAAACCAACCAACAAACAAATCTCACAAGATTTGAAAAGATTCTTGGCAATATTTTCTTACTTGTTTAGCTTGTATTTTCTTGTTTCTAACTTAGACTAGTTACTAGAAAATATTTGAGTTGAGACAGTTTTCAAGGCTTATTTTAATTGAACCTCATTCTGCATCTGCAGCTTCAGGGTACTTTTGACTCTAAATTCAGATTTTTTTTTCTAGAGAAAACTCTTAATCATTATTTAAAGAATTTACAGAATTACAGTCTGCTAAAAAAAATTGTTGTTTGACACTAAAATCATATGCAGTTTAATGCTTGTGCTTTCCATGCTTCCTTTCTGTCTTATCTCATTTGAGGTTATCTATCCAATATAGAGTGAGGCTGCTAAAATGCTGTATGAAGGAAAGACTTCTGGTAGGATGTGAGGGAGAGGGTGCCAGGAGTAGTCTGGAGGTTCAAACCAGCAAGGTAGCATCATGACAAGTCCCTGTCCTGATGAGCTGCGGGCACGTGCATGTTGGGGGCAGAGAAATGGAGTTGAGGTCAGTAGGAGATGCAGGAAGAGATCCTTCTCTTGCCATCTTCAAGTCCTATGCTATATCCAATGCTTGTGACTTCTGTGGGTATTGATGACTTTAAGGCCAGCAGAAGCTTTCTAGAAAATTTACTGAGAATCTCAGCTATGCTGTGTGAAAAGGGAGGCTTGGTAGGATAGAAGAATAGTGCATTAACATATATAATTGCTTCTGCTTTGTTGCTTTATGGTAGGTATTGACCTTGAAGTTAGCTGCTATCTCAACCTGTCTTTTGGGAAATGCCTTGGACTGTGACTGACCTTCTGGCAGGAGCCGTCTTTAGTAAAGAGCTGTGCCTTTAATCTGGAGGAGTGGACTTTTTCTGCATTCCTGACAATTTTACCTCTATCCTCTCCCACATTGCCTCTTCTGTTTCTCTTACACTTGCTTTTGAGTTCTCATTATGTGTTTGCTGTATTACCAGGCTGGCAGATTCTTAGCTGAACCAGTTCAGAGAGTGGCAGGGCAACTCCTTGCACCCTGTCCCCTGTGCTGTGCTAGCTGAAAGGATGTGAAGGGACATCAGAGAAGGGTTCACAACTGGAATGATTTTTTTCCTTCTTTCTTTGTAAGTAGCATACTGTCACTGCTTGCTGTTGGCAACCACTAACAGGGAGCTACATAGACTGGGAGCTACAGGAGTGTGTGAGTATTGAGGGGACTCCACTTGGACTTAGTAGGCTGGATGCAAGGGTTCAGAGCACCTGGTATCCGGTTTTGAAAAATCCTGTTAATTTTTGCACATAAGCTTGCTTGAAGTTTCCATGCAGGTTTGGAAGATGCTGTTGAAGGTTTTCTGTTTTGAAGCATTTTCCCACAGAAGATGAAAACCAGCACCCTGTGTTTCGTTGCACAATTCTTTTTTGGCTGATCACAAACGAGCAGCAGTTCCAGTGATTTAAAGTAGTTGGGTGATAGGTTTAAGAATCTGTGTAAATGCTATCATATCTGCACCAATAGCATAATGAGAAATTCATATCTTTATTGTATAATAATCATAACATAAAAATGCTGAGCATTATTGCTGAAATGGACCTGCGAAGCTGGTAGCCTGTATATATGATATTGAATACTATTTAGTGTATCTCAGTATGGTACACATAAAGCTGAACCCTCTCTGCATTGAAAACATTTTAATTGCAAGTGTAGAAAGTACCAGTCTATTTTCAACAGGACTACACAGAACATTACTGAAACCTTTTTTTTATTTTTTTTTCCTGGGGCTCAGACATCTGTTGGAAGGAATTCTGCACTGCTTGTATCATTAAATATGTTTGTATACAACGTTAGACAAACTGTGGCCTTGAGAAGGTGAATACAGTAATGGTCATTTTTCAGCATGAGATAATTTTCTAATGTTACAAAAAGCTCTTAATGAGGAAGAAAACCATGCAAGTGTATCAACAAAATTTGGAATAGAATTGCGTTGGTTTCTTTTACTGTTCAACTCCATTTCTTTACTATTCTTGAGTAATAGTTTTTCCCCAAAATAAATGATTGGTTTGTTTGGGTTTTGTTTGTTTTGTTGTTGCCTCTTTATAATTTGTGGGTTGCTGTATGTCAAGTTGCACTACAGGTGATTGATCCTCGGGTTAGAAGCTGACTGCCAGTGAGCTGTAACATCAAAGCTGCAGGCGAAGGGAAGTTGCTTTCTTACAGGAGTCAACCTTTCCTATTTAAGAAGCAATGCTTTTTCTCTGTGAGTGCCAGTCTTGCAATAAACTGTATAGCTTGGATTCCCTCCCCCCTCACTGTAAAATACTTTTAGTTGCTTATGTTTAGACATACAAGATCTGTGATCCTCCAAGCCTAACATGACACCAGCAATTTCCTCGGTAACTTCAGTTTTTTATTTAATTCTAAACAATACAAATAACTGTGGTGAAAAAGAGGCATTCAGTGTTTTGTAACTTTTTTTTTTCTCAATCAGCTTTTAGATTTTCATGATAGGATATGTATTTTATCATTTTCCATTAAGCTGAAGTTTGAGAGCCTTTTTTTTTTTTTTTCGGTTTAGAACTTTCTGTGTTTATTTAGCTTGGCCGTTGCCCTCCCTCCATTGTCTGACTACCACAAAAAATGTTTTGAGAATGTAGTGCAAGAGGTTGTGCAAACTCTAGCATCTGGTTATTTCCCATCTTCAGCTTAGAAGGGTAAGTGTAGAATACTGTTTTTCTACCCTTCCTTCAATTTAGCTCATTTTATCACTTTGCAAATCATTTAAGACATTCTGATAATCTCTGGAAATCCTGATGAATCTCAGCCTGACACTGTACAATACTGTTTCTTCAGTTTGCAGTGCCACCACGGGACACAGGGAGCAGATGGCATGTTCTTAGTGTTTGCACCCAGGTGTTTAGACACCTAGACCGTGGCTGCTTCTTGCACCTTTCTTCTGTTTCTGAACCTAGTTCTGTGATCTGTCTCAAACTCAGTCAACTTTAAGGCTAAGATTTACATGATTTAATTAACTTGATAATCATTTGGACAGGCTTCAGTTCTGGGCCAGAAATGGATGGATATTTTGATTAATCTCGGTGACTGGTTCTGCCCATTTGACAGTATTCTTTTCTTACCACTTAATACATATAGAATAATTAATGCATAAGTACTTCCCTTGGTGCCTTCCAGTGTTCTGGGAAGTCTTAAACATCTACCCTGTCCTGACTCCAGCTACTGAATAACCTCACTCTTTCTAGAAGTCCGTAAGTCTGAGTCATGCAGAGAAGCAAGCAGGCCACCAAAGTTTTCTCTTTGTGCAGACTCTAATATTTCTTTTATAACCTAAGTGCTATTGGAAAACAAATGCTTTTTTTGCTCAGTGTAGGTAAGCTGTGACTTAAGTTTTCCATCCTGCTGTTTGCAAGACTACATTTTCTAAGGAAACACAGAAAGGAGAAACAGTCTTGTGTGCTTTTCATCATCTAGCCAGTTGCCCTGCTGGAGTAAAAGCTGTGGTTGTCTCTCTGGCAGGCTCATAAATGTGTTTAGCTGCCCATTTCGTTTGTGTCTTTGGACTCCGCTACCTGTTTCAGGACAAGGCCAGAGATCCATTGACTTTATGACTTGGTCCCTATACTCTATCCTGAGATGACTGTAGAGTCTGCCATAGACAAGGCTATTTAGTAAAATTGTGTGAATTGGTTAATGTACTCCATGAAATTTTTAATCGTGCTTTTGAAAACAATTTTCACAATAACACAATATATTGTTTGCATGCCCTTCTTTAGATGTAGGGAACATCTTCAGATTTTGAGAGAAAGCTGAGAAATAGGAGGATGAGAACACAAGATGCAGCATAGTAATGTATTACAAGTAACATTTCTATAAAATAATTGTTCTGAAGTTTTCCAATGATTTTTAAGCTAATCACTTCATTATTTGAAATAGATCCATAGTGAAGATGGTTTTTTTTTTCCTCTGTGTTTTAATCACATGAGATTTCACTTGAAAGCAGAATTTTATTCCAGTTTCCTGCAAGTAATTATACCAGTACACTAGAAAGATTCTTCTGGGCTAATAGTTCTATGTATTTGAATCCTTCAGATTCATGATTTATTTTTCTGCAATGCAGATGAAGGATTAACCCATCTCCCCCTGTATGTGTGTGTGCAAATTCTGTGTCTGTTGGCCACAAGCAATCTGAACTGCAATTTAAGAACATAGCCTATAAACCCGCTGTTTGTCATATAGGTAGAATGATATTTTTATATTTTTATGACACTGATAAGTAGCAAGTATTCATTTTGCCACCTACCCCAGATGCCTATCATAAGAGTGTAGCTGTTAATCATACACTGATCTCTTTTCTTAAGCCTCAACAAGAAACTAGGGACCACTAAAAACATACTCCCTTTCATTAAAGAGGAAATTATTACCATATATTTTTGTAATAACCAATAACATTTCAAATTACTCACATTTATAGCTTGTAATCAAGTTTATGTTTAACCTCTAATCCCCATGAAGTAGGTAATGACTGGTTTGTTAGTTAACCACTCATGGGAAGTTAAAGGCAGTTAACAATCTACCAAACCAGTCATTAACTACCGTAGTGACTGATTTCTCAGGTGTTATTTGCATTATAAACTTCCTTCAATGGTTTGTAACAGAAATATTAATTTGTAAAGAAAAAAAAAAAAAGCATATTTCAGTTCCTATGCTGTGACAGACTGAAAAGTTTGGTATTTTAATTTCCTTTCCTTTCTCCTCTTGCCCCATGCACTAATCAGTACATGGTAGAGGGGAAGTACTGGCTCTAGTCTTAGTCTATGTGTGTGGATCCTTTCAGAACAAGGACAGTGTCAAGTATGTTAATAGGATTAGTTTAGACAAATGTGGACGGCTAGGGTTTGAAGCACTCTTGGATGAGATTTCCTGCTGGTAGGTAAATATGTCCTCCCTTGGTTGGTAGTGCTCAGAGCCTGTAGCAGTAGTGTCATGGCACTGGTATATTGTGATAGAAATGAAGATGATTCAGCATGACATGTGCTTTAATTATGCGTTTCACTTAACTACTTTTTGTTCCATATTATAAAGCATACTAATTAAAAGGCAGTGTTTCACAAGCATCATTTTGTTTCAGAAAGAGTAAGAGTAACCTGTTTATTTAGGTCTCATACAAAGATTAAAAGTAGAGTCAAGCTAAGAATTTTCATCACGTACCCAGGTTAGCTTTTTGTTTGGTTTGAATATGTTAATAATGGATTAGCTAGCTGTTCAACATCTAATTTATCCAGATGAATAGCTTCCAGATTTTCTGTTTCTAAAACCGTGCAGCAGTAGAAGTTCATACAAGTATCAGAGCTTTGCTTATACTGATCAGTGATTTAAGAGGATCCTTTTTTGGACCCTGGCCTTTAGAAGGTGTTTGGTACGTTCTTTAATCCAGGAGCTCTAAACTTAGAGAAAAGACTCTTGGAGTTTTGGAAGCTTTCCATGCTGCTATATCCATATTTGGTGGACTCTTCATTTTAAAGAGTATGTTTTCCTCTTTACGTGAGAGAGATCAAAAAGGAAAGGGAAAAAGAAGTGAACGACTTTCCTGAGACAATGATATCCAGGACTTCAGTTTCAATACAGAAATATTTGAATTATGTTTAAGCACTCTGTAGGACTCCCATTGAACTCTCATTTTCCAAAGAGGGGAAAAATCCCCAAACTTGTTGTTTTCTATTTAGAATAGAAGTTATCAGCATGAAACAGTTGAAATGCTCTTTTGCATCTCTTTTTATTACACTCATTATTTCTCACTTAACTCCAGGTCTTGGCCTTGTTCCCTCTGTTCTGTTTTTATATATAAAAAATTGACAATTTGACAGAATACTTGAAAATCTAAAATAATAAAAAATACCTAGTGAACTGGAAGTAGTCTTTTAAAGTCAACTTTCTGTTTTATTGGGTTGTCTTCTATGTGTGAATTATAAAACAGTTGAGGTAAATCCAATCTGGAATTTGAAATTTAATTAGCAGATTTTGTAGTGTGTTCTGTGGGGGTTTTGTTTGTCATTTTAAGTTATCTTAGGGAAGCATTTGCTTTACTGGAAAGTAGCCTCACAGGGCTAAAACTTCCAGCCTTATGAAATGTAGGATATGTGTGTAAGCCTTTCCCAAAACAGGCTGTGTATGTATGGAAGCCCCTACTTAGATTCGGTGCCTCTGGGAACCATGTCCATATACAGTTCCTCAAGCTGCTGGAAGCTCCTCAGATGCTTGCAACAAGGATGATAAATGGTATCTGCTACAGCTGTATGTTCCATGTGGAGTGGACATCTCCCTGATAGGTACTGGACTGAATCTGCTCATTTCACACAGGTCATCGAACAGCTGTCAAATAGTAACAGCTTTAGGTCACAACTAGCTTGGCCCACATTTGAACCAGTGACCTTGAGGTGAAAGGCATTTTCCGGCACCATCAATCCCCTCAGACATCAAGTCCCCCTCATAGGCTTTCCACTGGAATTTCAACCAGATGAATTGTGTCTGTGATTTCATTTAATGTGACACCAGATCTTGTAAGAAAAATATCTCACCGACTTGTCAATGAAAGTTCTTTGATTTGTATTTAACAATATATAGCACCACTTTACAAAGCATCCCATTTTTTATACCTCGGGTATTACATGGGTTAAAGATAGCCATACTTAGATTGTAGTCTTGCAGTTACAGGCTGATCTACTGTACTGTGTGTCCCTTTGGGGAAAAAAATGTGAGTTCCAGCCACAGATTATCAGGAAATTCCAGCCAAACTGCAATTGCATTGTGATAATGCAGTACTTTGTTACTGAGCAGGTTAAGAACTGATATCCCCATTATGTAGCATATCATGAAATGAATGTTATTGTTAAGCATAAGGACAGGACGTATTAGAGGTATCTTTTATTACATAGTCTTCATTATAAAAGAACAGCCAGTGCTAAAGTGTTATCCATATGATAGGTAGAGGTACATTGTTCTTGTGCTGCTCTCTCTGATTAAGACTAGGATAATGCACAGTTCCTGCCTTTTGTGTCCATCAGGAAGCAAGACAGACAAAGGTAAAATAGATGAACATACGTTGGCAAAAGATTAAAAAGACCAGTAGTGAAGCCCATTAATAATTCTCATATTTAGGATTTGCTTGGTACTGTACTTACAGAATCTACAACATTTAATCTCTTTTCAGAAAGACCAGCTGAGAGTACCTTTTTCCTCCTCTGAGTGATAGGCCTAGATTTTCGGAGGCAGCACATTTGTCTGTCAGAGCTCTTGGCTGGTGTCGTGATTTAGTTTCCGTCAAATGATGCTGGTGTCCGGTTGATGATATAGCCTTGCTGGATATGGGGAAATTTGTTACCTTTAGCTTTGACAGGAAGATAATTGCTGATGGTTAACAGAACTGTGCAGAATCCATTGGTTTTGCAGCAACACAAGCAGTGGAATTGGCCTCAAGAAGTCAGTCTTTTCACATAAACTCCTGTGTAGGCTGCTTCTTCATAAGACAGATTTTATTTGTTTTTGCACCAAGGTATATCTTTGTATCAGTAGCTCTGGAAGCTTACTGACCTGAATAGAAACAGAGCCTCTTACAATGATGAAGATTTGATGATGTAGCATCTTTCTATTTATTTTTTTTTTATCACAACACTTTTTTTCTTTAGTTGTCAAAAGAAGGGGGAGGATTCAGTGTTTGTTTTCTTTTGCTAACTGAAAGCATCTCCTATGCATATAACTTGTTAAATATACATGGTGAAAATATTAAAAAAGGCCTTAAAATTAGAATGGAATAGAAAAAAAAACTTAAAGCAGAAATTTTAAAGCCCTCTTAAAATACTAGAACTGAATTTAAAGGAGTTACGGTCAGTGACAGTATTTTGCGATCTCTTATTTTTTCAGTTTTTAGTGAACAAAGTTTTCACTGGATTTTTGCTAATAATGTTGTAATTCTTTGCAGTTTTTAATCACTATATCAATATTCCTTTTTCCAGATTTCTTGTGGGGATGAAAACATGCTTTCTATTTTCCCACGCTTATTTCTCAGGTCTGGACTGTGAGATAGAGAATTGCCTGAAAAGCTTCTCCTACTCTTCTTCCCCTATATGACAGTGAAAAATAAACTGGCTTTTAATTCCAGGAGAATAAAATCTATAAATGGAGTGACCCAGTAATGTCACCATACTTGTCTTATTGGTAGTGCTTTTGAATAGTTCTGGACTTTCAGAATTGTTTAAACAAGGAGGAGTTAGACTGATAATAGTAAATATCACTCGATTGGAGCTCTTTCTAGTAGAGGAATTCTGACAAAAATAGGACAACATTAGGTTTATGCAGAGTGGGTTGCCTGGTCTCACACAATATATGTAATAAATATGCAGTACTTTGCTTTTAAAATTACTATTGTGACTTGGAATCTTCCCCTTTAAAATGTGTATGTTTGGATTAAGTGAAAACTAGACTCGCCTTCATACCTTCCTTCCCATTCACTTTTCTTTATAACCTAGACTCCAAACATTTATCTACCTACTACCTTCATTGCTTCTCTTCAGTTTCCAACATTCATCCTCACATGCTTGGCTTTTTTGTTGTTGTTGTTTTTCCTCCAAAAGTTGTTTTCCCTACACATACTTTTCAATCTCCATTCTTTTCCTCTATTCATTCTTGGCCGGTGCGCCTGTGTCCTTTCCTCTAGCTGCCTCATATCCCCTGCTCTAGCCTGCGGCAGCCTTGAGCGCACAGTTCACTGAAAGCTCAGGTTCCCCTTATGTGTGTGAGCACATTTCCTTCTGCACACCTTAAATTGGTGAGCCAGAAAATGTTAAGATTATGGCAACTGCTGTTGCTTAGTTTTCATGTTTATATCTTTTTTTTCCTATCTTGTGAGGAAAGAGATTTTGGGATGAAACTACCTGATTGCTCCTCAAGGCATAGAGTAACCAGCCATGTATCTACTGAAGGCCCAGGTCATTTCTGAAACATGGGTCCTTACTAGCAAATTTCATCTGCCCTCAAAGAAAGCACTGCTTGCCAGCCTGACTGCCTCTAGTGTAGGAAGTCTTGGAAGCCAGGCCATGTGATTCCACCTGACAGGATCACTTGTGAAAATAAGAGCTTTCAGGGGGGCCATTTACCCTTGATCATTTAATTAATGTCTATTTTTATACCATCTCTGAATTACTATAGGTTTTGGTTGGTTGCCATTATGCGTTAATTGCTCAACAGAGCTGTGGTAGGTGTTTGTCATTGCAGTCCAACATGCAAGAAGTGTTTCTTCATTTGAAAATACAGACCTTTCCCCACAAAAAAGCTGCTTTGCTCAGGGCTCTGACCTAAGAGTTTGACTTTAAAATTCTGTAATTGACCTGTAGCTCTCTTGAATTACATTAGCTATCTTGTATAGGGCTGGTTTAGTAGTTAAGAACATGAAGGTTATGATGTGAAGTGATGGAATAAAGAGGATGATTTCACTCTAAGTGCCATGTGGCAGCAGATCAAGTTTAATGACTTTTTAAATAGCTTATAGGAAGAAAGGAAACTGTGTTGTATTCTCAGTGAAATGTCACCAAGATCTAAAATTAGAGAAGTTATTCTGAAACACCTAACCTTTCCCCTGAAAAACAAAGAATGTTTGAATTGCATGTTGTGCGTCAAAGTTTCAGTCCCCTCCCACTGCCCCCTCCCCCACAACTCTGCATCATTTTATTTTCTTTACTTGGTTTTACCACTGTATGACCTCGTGTTGTATTTTTTCTGAATGACAATGAAAGTAATTGAAAATATTGATTGGCAGTACAGTTAAGTTGTCAACACAACCATTTAATTTGTCAGGAGGACTTGTTAAATTGTCAAAAATCATATAAAAAAACTCCTTCAGTCACTGATGATATACATTAGAGATGTTCATGAAGCAAATGGGTCATTTTTGAGATAAGTGTTGAAGAAAAATTCTTAAATGGCTTTCTCCAGATTTTTTTTTTTTTTTTTAAGGTCAGATTAATAAAGAATACCCAGTGAATACCTGCCTGGGAAACATTCAGTGGAGTACCTGGACATGATATTGCTTACTTATTTTCCAACAGCAGCTTTACATGCTTTGTATTTGTAACAGTCTGAGTTGAAGTTCAGTGTTACTTCTGCAGCAAGTGTGTTTATTTCAGCAATTTGTTTGGTTTGAGGTTTGGGTACTTTGATCTCAGGTTTTAAATGTAGGCTATGCCATAAAAGACAATGCTATTGTTTTATGGACATTATCTCTTTTCTTAAGAAAAATGTTGCATTTTGGGAGTGTGAAACTAGGCAAAAATGCCCTTATACACAGTTTGAATCTGTACGCGTGGTCTTAGATACTGGTACAGCTTAAGGTGTGCTACAGTTCAAATAAAATGGTGCCAACCTCTCTGAAATGTCTTGGTTTTTCTTGCTAATATAATGGTAATTTGAACTGTAGGGGAGATATTTTTTTTTTAGACTGTCTCGGACAGTTAGTTGCTCAGTTCTTGTTGGCCTCACAAATCCAACCAATTTATAATGCAGTTCAGAGGGAAGAGTTCCCATGACCCTGGGTATTTCTGCAATTCCTTCTGTATCTTTCCTTTTCTTGGGGTTGGCGGTACTCGGGAAGATGTCAAATATTTTTGTTTTCCATTGGTTTTGCTAAGCTAACTGAGGGAATTGGAAAACAAGTTCTTCACCATTATAAGCTGTGGTATTTCCTACATTAGGACTCTGCTAAAGGAAGGTTCTTAGCTTTTAGTCCTGCAGGTTCACCAAAAGATTGATTTTGGTGAAAACATATTAGAGAAAAATATTTATTTTTTTTTTTTTTAAGTAACTACAAAAATTCATAACTTTATTGTACCTCAGTCCATGGTATTTAAGAGTCTTGACACTGCAGAAAAAGGTGTTAAGAAATCTGCAGATCATGGTTAGGAAATATGAGGAGCAACATTTTAAGAACAAAATTTGTAAAGTCCAAGACAGCAATATTATCAAGACTCTCTGAGGTTAATAATTTTTGTTGTGATCTTAGTTGTGGACAGTTGTAAATGACTTCATGCTCTATGTCATGTGCTCTTAAGTGAAAAGCATGTGGATGTTGCTTGTTTTTCTCTGTTGATCAGAATACTGTATTAAAAAGTACTCAGAAAATTAATTTCCATCCTTTTTTGCCCATGGCCTTTAATTTCTTTATAGAGGGATTTTACGTACCTAGCAAAAGAAAACCAACCAACCAAAAAACTAAAACAAGTAGTCCTAGAGTTTGGAGGTTTTCATGGCTGTTTTATGTTGCAGATTTGTACTTTCTAAGTACTTTGGAATGTAATGCACTGCATAGATATATACACACAATAAATTATTATAATTTATTTTCTCTGACTAAAAAGTTTTCCCTTTTTGT